>VOPJ01012275.1:272267-319051 GCA_014673585.1 Semibalanus balanoides
ACCAGCAAACAGCCATGATTAAAAGCATGCAAAACCTGTAACATTTGTAACCTGCCCCATCCCGCGCCGTTGTATATGTGTATCATTTCAATGTTTTCCTGCTAAATAGTACTGTTTTTAGTTCTGTTGTTGGTTAGTTGGTAAGTGAGCAGCTAAAAGTAAAAGCTAAAATTATATTTGTTCTGCAACTTAGTCGTCACATCAGCTAAATTTTTAGGAACGCTTGATTCTTAAATAGTGTTTGGTGATCAGATTCGGAGAAGTTAAAGACCTGCTCGGCAAGTTATTTGGATGCTTATATGTTATGCAAGCTATGATATGTCCCAGATGTTCAAATGATCAATAAGTATGTTTAATAATGCTCATATGTTCATAGCAATTCGCTCTACTATTATAGTCTGAGCACATGGTGCGTTGACCAATGATCAACTTTCAACACCTTCGCGTAATACATAAATCTGATAGGTATTCTTACATTCTCTAGCACTGAATGCGATAAATTTAATTGATAATATGTAATATTATTTGCTCTAGATGGTGTACAAAGTGCTGTGATTATACCAGTCGTTGTTATGTGATCCTCACTGCAATTGGAGAGCCGCAGTGACCCTCAGAATGAATGCGTACGTTATCCAATACATCACCAGGGCGGCGCTTGAATGCGTTAAACGTATTGATATTTGCAAACTCTCGTGCTACGAGCCGCTCTTGCTAAGCGATTTGGAGAAACGAACTTCAGTATCGTTTCTTCTGGTCCACAGGGCAAAAGAAAATCATAGGGCCGTTTTACTTCTTAAAAATTCATGTGAATATGACACACCCTAATGTAGATTTAGCCATTTTTTAGCTTCTGTGCATATTGACGTGTGACTATGTGCCTGCTATGTGCATGAAATAAATGACATTATTATTATTATTGACAGATGTTATCAACATTTGCCACGCTGTAGCCTGTGTGTCAGCACCTTCGCTAGAAGACAAACTATTTTGTGTTGTTTTAGTCCTCTGCTTTAAAACGTTTGATCGGGCTGTAACTTTGGTTATCTACATATATGTCAGTGGTGGTCGTATTTTTTGGAATCTCAAACAGATGAAACCAAAATCATTTAGATTAGACGCAAGTTGTGGTGTATTGCAAACAAGTTCAATTCAAAACGACCGTGGGAATTGCAGCTGCTACGTGCTTCTGCCACCCCGCATATACTTCAGCCGGGGTTCTATATTGGGACCACTAATTTGCATCTCAACTGAAGTACAGGACAGCAGCAAGTCTTTATCGTTATCGGAAACCGATCAGTTTACCGCATAAAGGGATATGTTAAGTCTGCTGATTCAACTTTAAAAAGTCTGAATGCAATGTTTACAAGTTTCTTGAATATCACACCTCAAACGACTTATGGGTCATTCCACGAAAACATCGACCAAAGAGTGGCACCCTCATGTCAACCAAAATTGACATACTGGCCCACAGGGTAATCTTGAGAGCTGAAACGAGCTGCGAAAGTTTTGCGGTTATTCAAACAGTGTTAATATAATTATTGTCTCAGGCATTTGTAATACATAACTGCTTAAATGTGTTTGCAATTTTTGCACATGTTTGCAAGGTCACGATGCAGTGCAGGAATTTATGAGGCAATATAACTATGTCATATGTATATCGTTGGAATGACAATGAGCTGAGTACTTTCATGATGATACTGTATGGTGTTCAGTTAAGGGATATTTTAAAACTAATTTGGCGACCCTTAACCCTATTCCCTGCGGGGGGCAGATTCTGCCCTCCCCCCCGGTAGTTCTTCGCCCGCGGCTTCTGAACCGTTATACGTCCATCGTCTTGAAACTTTCGGAATTTTCCTAAATATGAATGACGCGTGTTCTGTGAAAAGTTGGAAAAAATCGGCCCAGCAGAGGCGGCTCCAGGGTCATGTTTTTTTAAGTTCGTTACGAATGCGGGTGTGCGGCGCATACTTCCTTCGTAGTTTGCGGTGCAATAAAAGCGTCAGAAACTAAGTCAATGCCTTATAACATCATACATAATTGAATTATACATATTTTGTGGCAGAGGCGAACTCAGGTACATAAAATTGGAGGCGATAATCTCCGTCAATTTAGGCCCAACTTCAAATAAGCAAGATGGTAAAAAGTGTTCCGCACATGGTGCCCCCCACGTTGTTTACCTGAATCCGCCTATGCAAAATTTGTTACATTTAACAAACGACAGCAACAAAGACCACATGTGACGTTCCCACGTCCCAAACTCTAAGGAAAAGCACATATTTTTTATCAAAAAATCCTCCCATTTTTTATCCCTGAGTACGCCTATGATTTTTCATTTTTGTACTTGTCCCTTTCACACATTGAAGAACATGACATTGGAAGCTTAAAAACGTTTTTGCATGAAAATCAGTCCAATCACATGGCCACAATGACCTTGCAAAAAACACCCCACATTTTCGTATTTTTTGCCCCCTGGCCCCCCATTTTTGAACAAAAAAGCAATTTTAGGGTCCAAAAAGAAAGATTTCGTATTGACGAATCGAATGATGTTCGTCCCATCGAAATCAGCCTAGCGGTTCTTGAGATCTCTGGGGGGGCAGAATTCCCCCCCCCCACGCAGGTTAACGCAATTCTGGCCGCCCGCAGGGAATAGGGTTAATACGTCAAAATTATATTTTTTACCATCGAAAATGAATAAGTGATCAGTTATATAAAAAAGTTAAAAATAAGGGATCATTGACATTGCTAGACAAAATTGCTTGCATTGCGCGATGCACAGTATGTACAAAATTTGCAGTGAATAGCTCATTACATCCTATAGTCTCTATGCATGCTTTTGTTTAGTAAACATGCCCATTACATATCAAACATCCTTAAAAACTAATATCACCAAAGCATTTTGCAGTGACCGCACTATTTGCAAGCTAACTATAGTTAAGTATGAGCAAATCTCTACCGTAGTGCGTCGATGCTATAGCATCCTCATCACCCTGAACAGATTTAGACGTCATTTCACATAAAAAGCTCTCATCACTATCATTCAAGCCCATGTCTTCTCTCAAATCATTTATTGCCTTCCCGTTTGGGGTGGGAGCACTGATATCAAGCTGATCGGAATTCAGAAAGGTGATTAACTCGGCGCTCGAGTGGTCACCGAGCAAGGCGCGGAACCACATCTCAACCTGACGCACCTACACTGGTACCGGTGTGAACTACTCGAGGGCAGCGTGACTGCTCAAGGTATTTCGATCCTCAACAGACCAGAATACCGGCCTTCGTAATAGGACAATGTTCACTCCGTTCAGATGTCGCTCTGCGGGACACCAGGCTGACGAACACGGCGCAACTCCACCTGCCGAGGGTACGGCTGACAAGCACTCGGCACTCATTTCCATACAGAGCAGCGACCGCATGGAACACTTCCAACTGAGACAATGACTGCCCCAACTCTGGGGAGTTTTAAAGTGGCAATACGAAAACACAGTCGTCACTGTAAATTATCTCATCAGTGTAGCACTATTGCAAGATGGATGCTGCTGTTTTTGCTTGGTCTTGTGCTTATGAAGTATATGTTAAAGGGAGTGTGCTACTCACATTGGTCATTGGAGTGTTGACACTAGTCTGTAGAACATATTTTTTCTGAATTTAGCCACTGTACTTCATTTCCCAGAATCACTTTAGTTGCTGAGATTTCCAAAGTCGCCATCGCATTCTGGCAGAATATTAATTATCAATAGTCGCCAGAGAGCTTTCGCACTAGAAGCATGCTCTTAAATTACAACGCTAGCATATATTGTTAGCCTCTGGCCATGCGCCATTATAGGTAACATTTTCGCTACTCTGTTATAGTGACGATCGTTTTTGAGTTTTGAAACAAAAACGAAATGCAAAACAGAAAATAAGTAAAATTCAACTAAAGGGGCTCCAGACGTTGAATTTTATCGAACCATAATCAAAATGCAGTAGCTTCTTAGCCGTAATAAAAATAGTATTTGACATTTCAAAAGAAGTAGGCACACTCCTTTTAATAATGTGTGCATGCCTTAGCCTATGATGTAGACAGCTGTCAAACTGATGTCCCGAAAAACTATGTTCGCATGGATGGACCGGTCAATACAATACAATACAAGTCAAACATTTTATGTTAACAATATGCCTTAGCAGCAACGCCGTAATTCGATACGCACTTTCCCGTTTCGCTTGCAGTTGAGATCCATTTTCTCGTCTTCTTTTATTGATCCGATGTATAAATTTGTCCCTTTTTCTTGACTTTTGACATTGCCCATTGCAAATTCCGTGCTAAGATCTTCCCGTAAGCAATAATGCACTTCAAAGTACACAAAATGCATTATTAGCCGTTTTCACGAAGGATTTATTTGTATCCGGTAGTACCCGATAGTACCCGGTAATATTTCGTGCGTTTTGGGTAATTGAGTCTAGGAATAGGCTATTCCCAGATATTTTTTGGTATCAATTGAAACTTAAGGAATTCATGTACAATTATCTGCTCTTAAAATGCAAAATTTCCCGTTAGATTTATTTGTATAAACAAATTCATGAAAAAATATGACCAGGTACTACCGGCCCGGTAGTACCTAGTAGTACCCGGTAATATTTGTTCATGAATTTGATTACACAGAAAACTAACGGGAAATTTCGCATTGTAAGAGCGATAATGGTACATTAATTAATAAAGTTTCAATTGATACCAAAAATATCTGGGAAAAGCCGTGTTCCTAGACTCAATTACTCAAAACGCACGAAATATTACCGGGTACTACCGGGTACTACAGGGTAAAAATAAAACCTTCGTGAAAATGACTATTTGCACTGAGGAAAAGTGGGTATGTTTTTCACGAAGCCAATAATATACAGCATATGTATTGGTGTAAGTGGTTTATGTGAAAATACACCACCGGCGGCAGCCGGATAAATTTGTAAAAATACAGCATAATTATCCAACATGATATTCTTGGTGTACCTACATGTTGAACATACCTACCAAGCCAACAATGAACTTGGTCACTGATCAGGCTCAATGAGGCCAAACCATTGTGCCCGATTAGTGCCCAAGTTAATTGTTGACTGGGTATGCATTACCACTAACCATCTTTTCCTTCTTCGGTATTTAGATGCAACAAATCACAGGAGTCACATCGTCCGCTTTTTGTGCATCGAGAATTTAAACTCGATATTTATTTTGTCTTCCCTTCGGCAGATTCACTCAATAATCTACCACTCAGATCAAGACCCTGTCACCGGCAGCATGGGTCTAAAACTAGAGAGCAACACCTGCAGGTGAGTAAAACGTCTCTCTCTCTCTCTCTCTCTCTCTCTCTCTCTCTCTCTCTCTCATCCTCTCTCTCTTCTCTCTCTCTCTCTCTCTCTCTCTCTCTCTCTCTCTCTCTCTCTTTCTCTCGCTCTCGCTCATGCTCTCGCTCTCGCTCTCTGCTCTCGCTCTCGCTCTCGCTCTCGCTCTCGCTCTCGCTCTCGCTCTCGCTCTCGCTCTCGCTCTCTAACACACCTAGTGCTGTCCGGGGTGTGTACACTGTACATATATAGTAGGGAGACTCTACCATTTTGATGTAGCTCTTTGTCGCAGGGAAAATGTTCGACGGTAAGATATCCTCCTGGAACACAATGCCTTATGCTCACCAACTGGATACAAACTGCGAGACTTATTGTGGCTCAAATAATAACATCCTGTGGCCAAATTTCTCCTGTGATGTTTTTAAAACATGCCCGATGACAAAAACGATGAATAACAGCTTGATAAGTTTAGCTGTAATAGTTAAACGTTTATGGTATCCACACTACGGTATATTACTAAAATATATACTTAAGTCTAATTAATATTTCAACGCACATAACTAGTCAGTGAAATGCTTTACACTTTGGTATCCTCATTGGTTTGGAATACCTTATTCCATAGATGTTCTTGGATATATATAAATATATATTATATATGATATCGTTAAAGTTCCGAGCTACGAATTTAGGTACGGTTCGAGATATAGTCCTATGACGCTGTACGAATATTCTAGTAGTGGTGCTCGGCTGTATGTAAAATATGTACAATTAGTTCCAAAATAAGCGTCCCGCTGGGCTAGCCGGCACAACAGTTAAAGGGAAAATACCGCCTTGGGAAAATATGTGGATTGATGTAGATGAGTGCTCACTGCCCAGGTGAGTGGCTCTCATCTCCATCATTTCTAATAATTTCCCCAAGGCGTTATACTCCCTTAAATTGCTGTGCCTGCCAACCCAGCGGGACGCTTATTTCGGAACCAATAGTTCCAAACTTGGTCTTTGCTGGTACAAGACATGACATTCTCCTCAGCTGAAGTTATAACTCTGATTAGCCTCAGTTTGAGCATCAAAACTCAGCTGTTCTCCTTTGTTGTAGTGCAGTTCACACGGTGGAGAGCTGACCTAGTCCTTGACCCGGCAGGCTGCTGGTGGACGACACGAAGGAGTTATATTACCGCGCCGAGGTGCAGAACCGCTGCTACCGCCGCGAAGTCATCCAGCTGGAGCGTCAGGTCACCGCCCTGGAGCGGGAACTGAGCGCTGCGCTGGGCTCTCCGACCAGCTCCGGGTCATCCCAGGTCAGTAGGGGTCATCGCAGGACAGCCGGGGGCATACAAGAATCAGACAGGGGTCCGATAGGGTCAGAAAGGGGTCAGACAGGGATTAAATTAGTGGTTAGTAATAGATTGACTGGTAGATGTCATTTAATGTGAGTTAGTTCTCCTGTCGGAAATCGAATCCGAGGCCAGTACGTTTCAGTCCGTGGAGGTCTGTGAAGAATTACCTTAAATAGAATGCTATCTGTTAGAGTGGCTACCAAATATATCGGCCATGCATCTCTGACCTGTCAACCCTACTTAGCGTACCGTTAATATGTTGGCCATGCCACTCTGCTATGTCAGCCATACTCAGCGTACCGTTAATATGTCGGCCATGCTCTCTGCTCGTTCAGCCATACTCAGCGTACCGTTAATATGTCGGTCATGCTCTCTGCTATGTCAGCCATACTCAGGTACCGTTAATATGTCGGCCAATGCCACTCTGCTATGTCAGCCATAACTCAGCGTACCGTTAATATGTCGCCAATGCCACTCTGGCTATGTCAGCCCCATACTCGCGTACCGTTAATATCGTCGGCCATGCCACACTTGCTTTCTGTCGGCGTGTCTTCAGCGTACCGTTAATTAATGTTGCCCATGCCACTCTGCTATGTCAGCCATACTCAGCGTACCGTTAATATGTCGGCCATGCCACTCTGCTCTGTCGGCGTGTCTCAGCGTACCGTTAATATGTTGGCCATGCCACTCTGCTATGTCAGCCATACTCAGCGTACCGTTAATATGTCGGCCATGCCTCTCTGCTCTGTCAGCCATACTCAGCGTACCGTTAATATGTCGGTCATGCCTCTCTGCTATGTCAGCCATACTCAGCGTACCGTTAATATGTCGGCCATGCCACTCTGCTATGTCAGCCATACTCAGCGTACGTTAATATGTCGGCCATGCCACTCTGCTATGTCAGCCATACTCAGCGTACCGTTAATATGTCGGACATGCCTCTCTGCTCTGTCGGCGTGTCTCAGCGTACCGTTAATATGTCGGCCATGTCTCTCTGCTATGTCAGCCATACTCAGTTCAGCGTGTCTCAGCATACCGTTCTCCTCTGTCGCAGTGCTCGTTCTCGGGGGAGCACTCGTACTCGCTGGTGCTGCCGCCGCCACCAGACACTGGTGACCAGGAGGACGAGCTGCTGCTGATGCAGTTCCTGCCCGAGCCGGCGACGCTGGCGCCGCCTGTCGGCCGGCCTCTCTGCGCCTCGCTGCCGTCGCTCCACCTGCCGGACAGCGGCGGCGCCGTCTCTGTGCTGGGCCGGCTGCCGTTCCTGCCGCTGCTGCTGCCCGTCCTGCCAGCCCACGGCAGCTCCACAGAGCTGTGGCAGCCTGGCGGCCGCCGGCGGGACCGACTCGTGGTGTCGACGTACCGAGTCAGCGACCTCAGCCTTATCTCGCCGGGGGTGAGCGGGCCGGCGGTGCCGCCGCGAGCAGAAACCAGGGAGCGGCCGTGTCGTGTACAGGAGGGCCTGCGCCGTCTGGAGCGGACCAGTCTCAGTGACCGCTTTCCAGTCACCTACCGGATCCAGATCCGACCCAAACCGGCGGCGGCCGCCGCCAACGGCCGCCTTTAGCGCCCCAGTGGCGCCGCAGTGGCGCCCTCTGGCGGCCGGCGGGCCGGCCATATGTATAGACGGCGCTGGTGGAGGGTAAGGGCCGGGTGGTGTTTAGCGCAGGTCTGAAACCTGGCCTTGTTTGCCACTCCTGCGTCATCGGTCGCCTTGCCACCTCTGTGTAGCGGTTGTTGGTGGTGAAGCCGGTGCCACACTGTTAAGCTGAGTGTCAGCTGGGGTGTCGCTGGTGCCCAGCGTATTAGATGTCCGTGATCGCTGCAGGGGCGGCACTGACGGGTCACCAGTGACTGTTGCAGGGGCGGCAGGACACAGATATTACCGCGAGCGGAACAGATGTCATGCAGCTGCCTGCTGCCCTGCCGCAATGGTCCAAACACTGACGTGTTCTGTACTTGACACAGGGAAAGGTGGCCAATGCCTGTGACGCTGGTCTCGGGAAGATGTTTGATGTCGATTTGTTGACGTTGACTGTTGCTGTTTTGACCGACGTGTTTTGTGTGACAAGTGTTCAGAGCAGGTCGCAGACAGCTGAGATCAAGCATGCATTGGCATCTGTATTAAGGAGAACCATAAAAACGTCGGATTTAAGAAGCAGCAGTTCTATTCAGGGGTTATTTTCAGTCATACAGAACTCTGATATTTCCCTTATATTTTGTGACTTATATAGGTTGAAGAACCAGCCTAAGCACGCATGAATACGCAGCTGGTTTAAAATATCGATATCTTCAATCATTATCGATGCCACCGTTCACTGGCGGATCCAGAAAGTGTGATTTTGACAGTTTGGGGGGGGCCCAAATCCCAAAAATTATCGCATAATTCCTGAAAAATCATCGGATTTCGCCTTGCTTATGTATCAATAACTGATTTAAAAACAAACTTTCCTCTCTAAGTAAAGTGCTTAGTTTTAAACGACAGAAACTNTCCACATTTTTTTCTTTTTTTAGCCCTGAAGAAGCCGCAAGGCGAAATATAGGTTTTTGTTTGTTGATTTAATATTTTCTTCGTCATATTTGTATCATCATAACATGAGCAAAGACTATATTTTCCAACTTTTTATATGCACAATGCTCATCACAGCCATCCAATATATATATATTTCTACTGCATATGCCCATTGAGCAAACGCAAGGGGAGAGGACAGTGTATACGGTGACGGAAGCTTAACAGTTCGAATGGTATGTTTCTGGCTTTAGTCGATACTATAGATGCAGCCGTCTGCACTTCATGTAGGTATGTGTTATGCCCTTAGAAGAGATTTTGTACTAAGATTAACGATGGATTACCGCTACCATGCCAGCTCGGAACATATACGTCTTGTTTGTAGCTAGGCTTATATTTGTACATTAGTGTGCCCATCAAGTAAGCATCACTGCCAAAGAACTACCCATGCAAGTGCAGAAAACATTGTGGAATGATAAAGGTAGCTAAGTAATTTCCCTTATTATTCTGTACTATAATAAACAAATGACTTTTACCTTTTTGACCAAGCGTGTTGATAAGCATTTAGCGTGGCACGAAGCTTAAAGACTAGATGGGTTTGTGATGGAATCGTAGTCGTTTCGAATATTTCTGGTATAAATGCTCGCAATGCATTGCACTTTGATTTAAAGCGCAAAGCTGCTCAATCCAAAATTTTAGTCCTATGAAGCTTAACACAAACACCTTCCCATTGCATGTGTGTATGGCCAACGAGGAGAAAGTCCCGGCGTTGCGCTTTACGTAACATTCACTCATTCAATACACACACACACACACACTGAGCCGTCCAGATCCGGCGCCATGCCGAGTATTGCTGGTATGGGGCCGTACTGTCTGGCTTTCAACACCAGCACACCGCCCGGCCAGACTGCGTTGCCAGTGAGGTCACGTGCTGTCCCAGACGCTCCGTCGCCTGCGGCGTCCCCTCGGGGCAGCAGCCAATCAGAACTCGCCCCAGACCTATCGCTCCAGACATTGCCGGAGGCGACATGGCGGCAGTGGTAGCAGCGGCGCCGGGCGCCAGCAAAAACTGACAAATAATCTATCAATGTTGACACGTGAGGGATATACCAGAGTTTTCAGCACCAGTGCAATGACGGAAATACATAGACGTTGGGTCAATAGCAATGGGAAGATTAATAGGAGCTATGTGTGGTGAAACTACGGGGCTTATTATTGGTGAATTGCTATTGGTTGCTATAATCAAAAGCGGAGTTGCTATTGGTAATGGTTCTCTAAACGCTGCTTTGTGTCCAACTTCCAAGGGTGAACTGTGCTCTGTGCCGGGTACGGGATCGTGGCTGAGGGTTGAGAGGATTATGCGTTGCTTTGTCTCAGTTTCCAGGGCCGGCACGTTTCGCTTGTCGAGCCGGCTGCCCCGAGTCTCTATCAGGAGGCAGCTGTCACCGCAGGAGACCTCCAACAGGTGGCGGTAGTGTCTCTGTGTCTCGCCTGACCTGATGTGACCTGACGTGACCTAACGCACCCTGATGTGACGTGATGTGACCTGACGTTAACTGACCTGACGTGGCCTGACGTGACCTAACGTGGCTAAGGCTCGAAGTGTTGTGACCTGACGTGGCGTGCCCTGACGTGAGCAAGCATATCCCTGAGATGACGTGCCCTAAGATGCCAGGACATGACGTGATGTGACGTAATTCGCCGGTATCTGACCCCGCATGACGCGACTGTACTCAATATGGCGTGACCTGACCGGCGTGACCTGATCTGAGCTGACATCAGAATCATATTGTGATGTAATCTGACCTCACCGACGCTATCGTGTGACCTGGCGTTATATAACGTAACTGTAATTTATATCCCCGGGCATGACCCACTCTGACAAAGCCGGGCCAGACGTGATATGTGATGACGTAGTATTACCTGGCAACGAGACATGACGCGAATTAGTTTATATATCTTAACGTGACCAGACATCGCCCCTGACGTGACCAGTAACCAGTTCAGACGAAAGAAGCCAGTCAGACTGTGGGACGACAATTGTGCATCTGCTCACTATTAGTAGTGCTGCATTTTTTCCACCTTGAGCACTAATCCCTTTGCAAGAGATCTATGTGATGTTCCTCTTGTTCTGACGCGTCTCGCAGAGTGCGCTCGGTGGCTATTCCTCTGTTGCTTCGTCTCGCCGCTGATGACGTCATTGGAGCTCTGTCAATGACGTCACTGGAGTAGCAAGTTCCGTGGTGTCTAACAATAGCGACACTGGCTTGCATTTGGTTCGGAGACTGCCGCTTGTATTGGTTGGCTGCTCGTTGCAGAAGTGGTCGTTCATTGCAGACGTTTGTCGGTGTACCTAGTTTTGTTTTTGTTGTTGTAAATGTATAACAGCATCTGATGACACTTTGGCATTGTGGTTGTTCTGATCTGTGGCTTTCGCAAGCATGTTTTACTCGTCTTAAAAAATAAGGAAATACAATATTGTTTAGGTCAGGTCAATTCACACAGAAAAAGTTGATAAAAACAAATATTGTCAATGCTATCATAAATATAAATAATAGGAGATGTCATTCTGATCCAAGATCCGTTATGCTCAACTATATTTGCATTGGACTGGCGTGTTAAATGGACTAATATCAACTGCTAAAGTCTGGAAGCCGTCTCATTGCTAGTCAGTTATGGGGCCCCATGGAGTGTATGTGGAAGTGGTCCCTGAGTCATGGGTATGTGACGGGGTCTATTGGCCCATTTGTCATCAGACGTAGGTGCTGTACCTTGGGGAGAATGCTGAGGCTACACGAAGCGCTGTAATCTATGACAGTCATATATGAGGAGCCACCTGTCTCTTGCGGACCAGGCCCGGAAGGACAAAGCCTTGACAGTTACTCGCTCCCCGAAATATCCGAGTTTCTTCCAAAATGAACATCTATTCAACTATTTGTTCCTTATATAACTCAACTTTATTCGAAGTTTTAGCTGTTCATAGACTGTCGTTTTATGTCATCAACGTAGATCGGCACAGCTTTCGCTCCTCCTCATGCAACTCACAACTGCAACTACTGGTGATAAACACCAATAGCTTAATGTTCCCTCACATCGTAACATCTCGCTTTCTCTGTGTCCGTTCCAGCCAAGGAAAACAAGTCCAGGGACGGGGTGATGGGCTCGCGCACCTACATGTCCCAGGTGTCCAACGACAGCGTCTCGGGCGGCACGGCCATGGAGGAGCTGCCAGACGTGTTCACCGAGCCCAACGACCGCCGGAAGTGAGTGACTTCCGCTCCACTTCCGGCTGCCGCATCGATGACGTCACGTCCGATATGAGGACTGAGGGAGTTACGGCAGACACGGAGCTTAGTGCGAGGACCGAGGGAGATACGGGAGACACGGAGCTTAGTGTGAGGAGTGAGGGAGTTGCAGAGGAAATGGAGTTGAGTGTGGGGACCGAGACAGACGACAGAACGGAGCAGGCAGTAGTGCGAACTAGTGACGCACCAGGTGATAGTGGTGGCGATGGCGATGATGGTGATGCTGGTCGTCACGAGGATGGAGATGATTATCGTTTGAAGAGATGTCCGGAGATCCAGGGCGTCACTTAGGTATGCAGACTGTTGACTTACTGTTGTTGAAACTGCTGCAAGTGCGCGTCTGTGGACCGAGGATCGCCTTGTGTCTCACATGAACACGTACGCAGTATGTGTTAGAAGGTGCTAAAGAGTACTGTGCGAGTGCGCCTTTGTGTTTCAAATGAACACGTACGCACTACGCAGTATGTGTCAGAAGGTGCTAAAGAGCTAGTCGTGCTGTGCGAGTGGCATTTCTAGGAACTTGTCTTTTTCTGAGATTTTGATGCGCATTGCTGAGCTTATAACCCGCTTCGCCTGTAGTGAACTGCGGAGCTGCAGCGCGGCTTCAGTGCAGGAATTGGTCCATGTAAAGGTGATCTACAATACCAAGCGACATTTTTTTTTTATAAATTGTGTCCGAAATGTTTTGTATGGATGGCTTTCCGAGGTCAGGACCCGCGCTAAGCAGAGCTTGCTGCGCAGGCTTCTGACGCCACCACCTGATCGCACAATTCCTGTTGGTCGGCAGAATTTAGACGAAAGTTTTACGTGCCCGACATACCTGGACACGGTTCCGCCCCGCTCACTGGCGTCACTTGACCTTCATGTGACGCTGCCACCGGCCGCAGGCCATCCCAGTTCAGGATAGTCAGCGAGCGCCGTAAGCGACTCTAACCCGGGCTGCCACTACCGGGATAGGTCACGAGTCCAGCGCTCTCCCACTGAGCTACAGGGGCGGACATTGTGATATGTCACCACTGTAGATGGGATTGCGGCTGGTTCGTGGGGAGGGAGGATGTGATGCAAGAGAACACACTAAACAGATCGCTAGACAGACCGTCTTTCGTAAATATGGAGGCATGAGTGAAGTAGATTAGATCGTTGTGTTACGTGGATTGTGCCAGTTGACGGTGTCGAGATGGAAAATGCATTTAAGGGTTGAATCGTCGCACTGGTCAATATTGTTTTTGCATGTTCGGTGCTTTGGATGTTGGTTTTGTTGCGACTGATATTTCCGACCATGCGTTGTTTCGAAATAAACATTGTAAATGCTCAGGGTGATGTTGATGCGTTAGCTGTGATTTTCTGTTATCGGCGTATGGTGATGACGCGCAGGGGCTCCGTCACAGGGCCACGGGGACGTACATTGGGGAAGGCATTCTCAAGTCAATTACTGCCATGCAACTCCAACAGGCGTAATGAGGGATCATAAGACCTTTTCAAATGTCTTCTTATAATTTTCTGGAGGATGGAAGCGATGCAAACAATATTCGAACGTTATTATCCCACTTTACGAATTTTGTATATTAATAAAAGCTATGTGATACGTTTTTTTGTTATTAATTACAATCAGATATATCGAGGCACTAGCAATTCTAGTCCCAAAATGAAAAGAAGAAAACGAGGCATATATTGCGCTCTGATACAAGCAACGCACAATATAAACACGGGGGAAACACACAGTGCAAAACAAAGTTGGTGGCATTTGCCGATCATGTGCGCTGCAATCGTCGAAATATTTCCCAACACGGCTGCTAAATTGTCAACAGACCCAGGGACATCGATCCGGATGTTGAAAGCAGGACGATGCATACCGGTCATCAGCCGAATCATATCGCCATATAATACAAATGGTTTTCTAAGTCATCATCTTCAACTGATTTCCCATGACGGTGCCAAACGAATTATGTCTGCATTACCTTTAATTGTTATTTTTGAGGACTTAGAATGGTCGGGCGGTTGGTCATCCCTTCAACCTTCGGATCGGGGCGCTTGGAGTAACTATTATGTGGAATGATACGTGGATGCCCGAGTCATTAAGAATGACATTATATCTGATTTGCATGAACTCAGTAATGTTACAACTAGTTATGAACTAAATTTTGCCTTTTTCCGCTATTTGGGACCCATAATCATTGCAGGAGATACGGAAGAAAAGGCACGGCTTTACGTGTTTTATTTTCTACGGCTCTAACCAGGAAGCATATTTGCGGGGAACGCTTACGAAGTTTGAACGTGATTTTGGTATACTTAGATACATTTTCAAGCTTTATGAATATAATCTGCAATATAATTTAGCCTCGTGTACCAAACTGCATTGCCACCTCCAATAAAGTGGAAAAAGGTCTTATGATCCCTTAAAAAGTAAAAAAAAAAAATGGGGGACACGCTCCCCCGTCCCCCTGTGGCGGAGCCCATGATTACGTGCGGAGCGTTACGCGTGGAAGAGTTGTGGTAGGGTTGCCACTTACTTGTCACACTTGTCACATTCATACTTCATGTCAGCCGGTAGTGCGAATTATCACCCAACAATTGCATCTCTGAATGAGTTTTTCAGCAAATTATAGAAACTCCTTTTGCCATATAGGTCAAATTATCATCCAACAATCGCATCAACGAATGAGTTTTCAGCAAATTATGGAAGCTTCTACTGCCGAATCACAATCTAAATTTACACAACTGCTTGTATTCCAAACGAACCGAAATGCAAACGAAACCACCAAGAAGACTACAAAACCCACAACCCGTTCCAGGCTGATGTGACGCAAGCTGTTATAATTTTGTGATAAAAAGTAAACAAATACGTGTTTGTGCAACTGCGGCAAAACTCTTTCTATCTTCGCGGCCAGAATCGCATTGAGTGGCTGCATTGCTGCTCTACGGCTGATACATAGGTATAGATTATATGTAGAACCTTTCTATTTTTAGGGTTAAGATATCCAGACCAAAAAATACAGCGAAAAAATCGTCGCTGTTATGCGGAGCAAATTAATCAGTGCTCTTTTCCAATACAAAAGGGACAAGGGTCTAATAAGGGACTGTATACACAACACATTAGTGGCCGCAGGGGGAGGACATTGAGGCCATGGCCCTCCTTTTGGCTTACAGGTAACAGTTTTCTTTAACATGGGGGTTTGAGTTGAGATAGCAAAGTTGATGCGCATACTCGAAAATAACTTGTAACGCTTTTACATCGTCATAGAAACCGCTTAATTAATTAATATGCATTATTCAGTCAGAAAAGTCGGGAACGGTAATATTCGGTAACTCCAATCGCAGATTGGCAGATTTGACGCATAATTTTGACGTTGGGTGGAGCTTTTCAGGGAATGTTGGTGGGTCAGCATGCCATTTTGACTGAAAGTTTGGTATGGTAAAGGTGAAAAATGACTTTTAACGTCAAGAGACCTTTAATTACCGGACATTTGCGAAAAATTACTATTTCAATGTAAGAAAACCTTCAAGTCGGACAAAAGTTGGTGGGACCAAACTTAAGGTTGGTGGGTCAGTTTTCCCACCGTCTAAATAGGAAACTCCACCCGTGTTGTACAGATGACGTAAGACTTTGGGAAAAGTGTTTAATAGAAACATATAGTGCTGGACTGGACAAGAACGTATTGTTTTTGCAACTCACTCCCTGGATTGCAAGTATAAACTTTGTGAGGTATTTATCGTAATTTTGATACTTAAATCGTCTATAAAACGTTATTCTTATCAACATTCTTAGCGAAATTATTCAGACGTATAGCTAGTCTTACGGATGGGCCGAAATCCGTCTTCATCGCATCATCTTGCTTGCTTGCTTATTACGTGCATGGGTTTCAGGAATAACTCCAGTTTCACTGCATTTATTATGGAAAAGAATAAACTGATAATTTGTGGTAAATGAATACATGGTATAGGCCAAGTTTAAATATTTAATACAACTTAACAAAACTTTCAACGTCCATATAAAAACCACGGTTACTTCTCTGTGGATAAACACAACTAGATAACGGCGCAGAATAAGCACGTGATTTGACTTCGAATTCATAACCGCAACGCAACGATCTTGTGAGAAACAGAAACACAAATATTTTAGAGCTACAGAAAGGTGAAAATTATTTTACTTATGGTGACAAATACATAATTAGAGCAAATATTGTGTGGTTCTAAAAGCGTTGTATTTCCTCGTATCTTCAACAAATGTTCGTGAAGTAAAGTTAGCCAACAGCCAACACAACGGAAATTTGCAACGTCAATATTTTTAGCCCAAAATACGCATGCAGGTCAAGACTCATACAAGGATTGTAGATCTGATATTATTTCAAGGTCAAAGGTCAAGGTCAAATGAGTAAAGTAGGTAAAGTAGGACCTTATGTACCTTTTTATGGACAATCAGTGTGTTGCACGTTTTTTAAAGGGCACCAATCGAAAGAACGCGTCAAAATAAAGATGCAATGTTTCCCGAAATTTCGATTAAGGTCACCTAAGGTCACCAATCAACGTTTAACTACCCCAAACCCTAAAAATTGACCATATGTATCTTTGTATGGACAAACGGTTTGTTGCACGTTTTTACAAGGGCACCAATCGAAAGAGCGCAGCAAAACGAAGATGTTTTTTTCCCGAAATTTCTATTAAGGTCCCCTAAGGTCACCAATCAACGTTTAACTACCCAAAACCCTCAAAATCGACCATATGTACCTTTTTATGGACAAACGATGCGTTGCACGTTTTTTTCAAGGGCACTTATCGAAAGAGTGCGTCAAAATGAAGATGGAGTTTTTCCTGAAATTTCGATGAAGGTCATTTAACCCGCGAGTCACTGTGGGGGGGGGGGCGGGGCTTTTTTAGCCCCTGAGAATATCTAAAATATCTAATGAAACAATGCAGCTATCAATGCCAAACTTGTAGTACCTGACCGGGCATTTTTTTCACACCCTTTGCATTTATTTTTTTATTTTGTCAGTTTTTTTTTAGATAAAGCTAAGTTAGTGACGTCACAACACACGATTTTGACACCAAAATCAGTCAAAATTTAGGAGATTCCGAATGTCATGTAATAGACAAAATGGAATCCGAAAAAAGGAGAAGATAGCAAATGTCAAGGGCTACAATATCGCTATCTCATATTTTTAAAAAGTGGTTTTGACCACAAAATTTTCCAAAAATTACTTCTTTTTTTAAATAACGAATAAAAAAATCAATTTTTAAAATATTTCAAAAAACCCCCGGAATATTTTTAAAATAACTATACATATCAACATCATACAAAAATTCAAAATGATATCTGTATTTTGGAGTGAGTGATGAAAATCTGAGGTATGGGTAACTCGCGACGTTCATTTTTTTTCCTCTTTTTGACCAGATACAGACAAATAAAGAGCAGCAAGTATTTCATGAGACAAAACGTCTAGACAGATGTATATATTTACTATTTTAATCAATTTCAAATTTGACCTTTTTGTGACATGACTTTGACTTTACTTGACCTTTCATTCACGTACCTTAAATCAGGTGGTAAAATAGTATAAATTTGCGTGTCCTACACGTAAAAGTTGTGTACAACAATGTGTTGCATGACTTTAGTATAATTTGTTGGCATTAAGTGACCTTATGTGACCCTGACCATGACCTTTCATATTTGCCAAAAACCCAGATTAGCTCATTCTGATGTTGTGTCATACATTTGAGAAGGCAATCTGGGTGATCATGGTTGCAACCAATTGTTTTTGAATGCGAAAATATGTCTATAAAATTGTGTCTGTAAAATTTGACCTTTGACCTGACCTGTGCGTCACCACTGACCTCTAGGGGCAACACAAATTATTTGACGTCGATTAATTTTCCTCGGCTATCGATTGACGTTTGGTTCAGCGCTATCGTATTGATTTGGTTCCGAAGATACAAGGGGCTTAAAGAAAGCCCCCCCCCCAGTGACTCGTGTTACAGAAATTACCCCAGTGACTGCCGGGTTAAGTCACCAATCCAACGTTTAACTGCCCAAAACCCTCAAAATCGACCTTATTGTATCCGTTTTTATGGACAAACAGGTGCGTTGCACGGCTTATTTTCAAGGGCTTCCAATCAAAAAGAGCGCGTCAAAATGAAGATGGAATGTATTTCCCGAAATTTCTATTAAGGTCACCCAAGGTCACCAATCAACGTTTTAACTTCCCAAAACCCTCAAAATTGACCTTATGTACCTTTTTATGGACAAACGGTGCGTTGCACGTTTTTTTCCCATCTTCATTTTGACGCGGTCTTTCGATTGGTGCATTTGAAAAACCGTGCAACGCAACGTTTGTCCATAAAAAGGTACATAAGGTCGGTTTTGAGGGTTTGGGTAGTTAAACGTTGATTGGTAACCTTAGGTGACCTAATCGAAATTTCGGGAAAAACCCCATCTTCATTTTGACGCGCTCTTTCGATTAGTGCCTCGTATGCGACTTGACCTTCATGCGTATTTTGGGCTAAAAATAGTGACGAAGCAAATTTTCGTTGTGTTGGCAGTTAGCAAACTTCACGGACATATACTCTGCGGTGTCGCAACACTTATTGTCCGCTGTGGAATATAACAGCAGCGACATCGCGGACTTGCACGCGCGACGAAATGACTTATAATGTGCCGCAGCTTTTAATGTTTGAAGCCAAAGCCAACATCGAACTTTCTGCGACATAAAAGGGTGACGTCACAACCGTGCGATAAATTGTCCGTCATGGTCCAGAGCGCACTCAGGAATCGTAATTAGTTCCGGTATTGGAAAGGAAAAATGGGTCTCTCCGGGACAATGACCCTCTTTACCTCACCAATGCACTTGAGAGGTTGTCAGTGCAATTTGTACGTCGACTTGCAAATGGTATCATCGATTCATTGACATGTTGGGCGCAGGCGTCAGAAAGCTTGCGTCAAAATGTAGCACCTGAGGCGGGCGTTCAAGCTTAGTCTGGGCCAGTGCTCAGCACTGGTCTGCCAGTCACCAAGACAGACGAGTTGCCGGCCAGTCGACTGAAGCCCGATATTCAGCGTCCGAGGCCTGGCATCCAGCGTCTGAAGCCAATCATCCAACCTTTGAAGATCGTTACCCAGCATCTGAAGATCGTTATCCAGCGTCTGAAAGACCGTTATCCAGCGTCTGAGATGCCGTTATCCACCGTCTGAGATGCCGTTATCCAGCGTCTGAGAGATCGTTATCCAGCGACTGTGAGACCGTTATCCACCGTCTGAGATGCCGTTATCCAGCATTTGAAGTACTTTACCAGAAGTCTGAAACAATTGAATTCGAGGATCGTTACCCAACATCTGAAGTCCATTACACACCGGGTCGTCATCCCAGACAATGGAGCACATCGGTGGTCTGATTTCGGTGGGCAGACGGTGGTCCCAGCAGGATGCAGAGCCTGCAAGGAGTGCAGGTGAGATTCAGGAGCTCCGGGTGACCACCGTGCACCATCCACCATACATGTCGATCGACCGACAGCCGGACGGCTCCTACAGGTGCAGGGGTTCCTCTACGATCTCTGGGAAACCATCGCCAACAAGCTCAATGTCCGCTTTCGGATGGTGCCGCTGTTGAGTGGTGCCTATGGCAGTCTGGATGATAATGGTACTTGGTCTGGGATGGTAGGTGAACTGGCTTACGGACGTGCCGATGTGGCTGTCGCCACGGTGGACTTTAGGTCAGATCGGGCGTCCGTTATTGACTATTTGGATGTCTATCCAGTGGAGTCGGCTACATACCGATTTCATGTGCGACAAGACCAAGGGGAAATTCCTCAGATAACATTGAGTCTGTTCAGCGACTTGCTCAAGCCGCTGCATGTGAACGTGTGGTGGACGCTGCTCGCCTCACTGCTAGTCCTGTCGGTGGTACTCCGGGTCTCTCAGCAGATCGGCCACGCACAAGTCAATAGCAGAAAAACAGTGAAGGACATGGCCTGGCCTTCGTGTCTTCTCTCCTGCTTTATGTCTATGGTTGGACAGGGCTGGGCTACAACACCCAGGTCTCTGTCCGCCAGGATCGTCACCCTTTCCTGCTGGGCACTCGGTATCATCATCACCACCAGCTACACGGCCAACCTGATCTCCCACCTGACCGTCGTTAGCAAGAGCCCGCCCATCAGCAGCCTGAAGGAGTTCTCCGAGAAGCCGGAATGGAACTTGGCTGTGATTCGCGGATATTCTACCATCAACGACTGGAAAGTCAGTAGTAACCGATACGAGCGTGAGCTGTACTGGCGCACCGTCACTGGCCAAGGGTTCGTCCCCCTCGACATCAAGCTCCACAGATAAGTACTCGGAACAAGCCTACAAGGCAAGGTGATGGTTTATGTGCAGGTAATTAATACTATCATCCGCCATCGCTAGGTGCGCTGATGCCTGCACACTCGTGCCTGTTCCACATGCCCGCGAATGTTCCATGAATGCCTTCCTGGCGATCTCTAAGGGAAGAAAGCGAATGCCGACGCGACATTAACGGGCTCACTACCTGAAAATGGCAAACACAGGGCTGGTAAAGCGACTAGAAAAGCGATGGATAGCATTCTCAAGATTCAATTTTGCAAGACCTTCGACCAGCTACAAACGCGATGTCCACTTCAGCGACTTGCTTCCCGTGGTGGCTTATCGACCTCTCACAATATGCGGGTGGTTGTAATCATNCAGAGCCAACCATGAATGTGTGCTAATGTTTTTTTTCAAGGCTTTGCTGAGGTTTTTGCATTTCATTTAAGTTACCTATGCATGGGTTGACGGCTTTTTAAGTATATTTTGATTTCACTTAGGTTCTGGTACCACTAGTTTAGTAGCATAATTATTTTCAGCCTTTGAATATTTAAAGCAGCACACACTATTTGGCGGGAGAATACCGTTATTTGGGCAATGAAATGGCTGACGCGGCCTTGTCCATCGACAGCGCCTAATCAGTGGGTTCGCCGGCTACCACTCTGAGTGTTACAACCTGATGAAGGAGCACCAGTACTTCCCGATAGAGGTGGACCTTTCACGCTCGGCGTTCCAGTACGGATTGCCCAGCTCTTTTCAGGTAAGCTGTGGTGTATAGATGGAGATGGGACCGACGTTTATCAACTTGGCGATAAATCAAATCATTATATTTTTCATGAGAATTGCATGCGAATTAGCCGTGCCAATATTCGGCACAGCTTCGGCCTCTAGCTTGATTGATTATATACGGCGTGTAGAGTGAATATGAATATAGTTTTCTTAACACAAGCGAAAGTGTATCAAATGAATAATAATCATACCGATGCCGATTTGATTATATATATATATATATAACAAGCTTACCAATATTTACTTAACCAACAAATGTGCCATCAAACATCTGACATGCCATAGAGTTTTCTAATTGCAGGAAGACGGGCTGGATGAAGAGGGACTGGAGGACGAGAACGACGATAGTTTGCTGGGAGGTAGAATGAGGAAGTGACAGAATCAGCAAAAACGGTCGCCCGTACACGGAACAAGATATTCTGGGCGGTCTGCATAGTGTCCCCTGTAACCGCTCTCGCAGCACCAGATGACCGACTACAGGCGACTCCCGGGAACGGCTCGCAGGGGGTGTCATGTGTGGCTCTGTACGGCGTGTTTATTATATAGTGTCCTTGAGTAAAGTGTCGAGAAAACGAGCTGGTTTGTGGTGACCTCGTGAAAGGTCTAGTCAATCAGTCAGCAGACATTGTGTGTGGGCTCCACCTGAGAAACGGCGACATTTGGAGCACAAACAGTACGCACCGTCGGATTTGTGCTTGTTTCCTAGCTATCATTTTTCATGAACCTTTCCGTTCAAGTTTTTGTAGATTTTGTTGCATAAATTATTTGTATATTTCGCAATATTTGTTCATGTTGATTTATCTTAACAATCAGCAAAATATGTGCTAAAATAAATGATTGATAACGCTTGCGGCCCAGTAATTATACAAATAACGACGCATCGAAATAAAACTGCTCAGGCCCCAGTTCGCTGGCAGAGGATCCCGCGCAACATTTCACCCTCGAGTATAAGTATGCAGCTCACGCTTCGTAAACGCCATATAATACCCCCGTTTGGCGGTGTCTGCGTTCCAGGAGAAGGCGAGCTGAATATTAGATTCGCGATATTGTAATAAAGCCGGCCCGTTTTGCCGTTGAACGACCTTTAAATTTCCTCACACACGCCGGCTGTAGGTATTGGGGAACTGACGCCAGAGTATGATGTACGTACACGCCGCACATACTGCAGGCAAACAATTTCGGCGCGTTTGGCTAGATGCTGCTAGACTGCTTATGCTTGCTGCTTAGCTAGATGCTTAGCTAGACTGCTGATGTGGGCTTTGCTGCCGATGCTGACTTTGCTATAATTGTTATGGGGTTTCATGACAAATGAAAATGCTGGTTTAACCAGATAATCATAGCCTTATAAAACACTGGTTATGCATTTATTTGTACTCGACGCTAAAAACGTTGCACATAGGAATGCAAGTCTGCAGACCAAGCTGCCGTTAAAACAAAAGTACGGGTGGACATAAAACACAGGAAATCAAGACACAGCAAAATCAGCTTAAAGCTGCTACAAGCGGTACTCTTTCTTATAAACTATCTATTTCTATCTTTCCCGTAAAACACACAACTATCAGGGTGAAGCTAAACAATATTAGAACGCATATCTCACGTCACATGCTGCCCATGCGTTTTCATCTCAGGAAATCTGCATATACCTACACTTTCTTCTGCTTAGCGGTAACCCACCTGCCTATAAAACGCTACAGTTCTTTGCGAGTACTGGACACCGTTTTCACACAGAACAGTAGATCACAGTAGATCTAACAAAGTATTTCACTTAGCCAATGCAGACCGTTGAGCGGTGCCTGACACTGTACCAGATGATCCAGATGCTGCCCCGCAAATCGAAACCTCGTGCCGCAGAAGAGACACTGGTACGGGAATGACGGTGAGAGTGACGGCGGGGTCGGCGGGGTGGGCGCCAGCGTCCTCGGCGTCAACTTCTGCGTCGGCGTTGTTGGCCTTGGCGTCTGAGTCTGCGTCGGCTTCCGCGTCGTCTTTGGCGTCAACCATGCCATCGACAGTGGGGTCGGCATGAGCGTCGCCTTCGGCCTCGTCGGTGCTGGAGTCCTTGTTGACTCTGGAGTCGGCTTCTGTGTCTTCGTAGGAGTCGACAGTGGCGTTGGCGTCAGCCTTGGTGACAGTTCTGAACTCTCTGTAGGCTCTGGCGTCGACAAGGGTGGTGGCGTTGGCGTTGACACAGTCGGCTTTATGGGCGAGAGACTGGGTGGAGACCGTGGCGACAGAGACGCAGGAGACGGTGGCGCAAGAGATGAACACGGTGGGGACCGTGGCGATTCCGGCAGTAGGGTGGGAGACATCGGTGGAGGGCTCATAAGGTCTTCCAGCTGTATCTCATCCAGGTTCAAGGGGATGGGCCAGTTGTCGAAAGACGAGTGAGGCCTGGACGATGGAGTCAGATCATCAATTTCGGTGTCGGTGTCAAGCTCTTCCAGTACTTGCCAAAGTTTTTCCGCTGCTTTCGTTGGAGAGATTTCTTCGTCGACTTCGACTGCCGACTCTGGCGCAATATCATCTGCCGTCTCTGAAAAATCATTTGACTCTTCATTTTCCTTCGATTCTTCCTTTTCTCCAATTTCTTGATCGCTGGTATGATATTCACGCTTCCAGCTACATCGTTTCTGAGCTACTTTCGAGGAACTTCTCGCTGCTTCGTTCTCGGATCTCGTCTGAAAACGATCGTGAATTAATTGCGAGGATATCGCAGCCACTCCATTTCCCCTTGGCGAGCTGACGCCAGACGGCTGCTGCAGGCCATTGCTCTTCAGAGGAGCATCAACTGCGCCACCCCAGGCCGACCACAGCTGGCCCATGCACCTGCCGCCTACAGTCGCTACGCGAGGACCTCTCAACGCCAGACCAGCTGCCTGCGACGGACCTACGTGATCATACGTTGGGCCCATCATGAATCGATCAAAGTTGGTCAGTTCGCCACTGGCTGGCAGCTGTGGTACGGCTTCGGAGTGCAGTGGAAGGGGATCTTTGGGGACCAGCTTGCGGGAGCGTCCCCGACCGCATCTCTTCGCTTGTCCACGCGGCGCTGTTGTTGCAGTTGTACTGCTGCTGCCTTCGTCACGTGGGGGTCTGGTCGCACCGTGGCGAGGAGGTCGTCGCTGCCGTTGCAGTCTTCCCGATGTGGAATTTGCATTTGATTTCGTCTCGGGCTGTGACGAAGAGAAGACCGGTGGCTCGGGCGCGACTGCGGCTTTGCTAGGACTTGGGATCGGGTCGGTGCCACGAACCTGTAGGCTCTGTTTCCGCCGACTTCTTGTCTGGTTGGAGCTGTGACCGTTCTCAATAGATGTTTTATTCTTGGTTCCGCCGTTCTCGTTGCTTCTGCGGTTCGTCGAGCCGTCTTGAGGTGCCGGTGTTGGAGCAGCCACTGCTGCTTCTGATTCTGAACCAGACTCGCACGAGTCAGTGACAAAACCCAGACGAGTGCCTTCAACACTCGTTGGCTTGCTGGTCTGGTCATCGTATTTCCCGACAGCTTCTGATTTCTCGTCCACCACATGCTGAAGCTTTTCACTACCCTCATTTTCAGACATTTCGCCTTGGTGAGATGCCGTGCCGTTTGTCTGTCTCTCACTCTGACTTGCTATGACTAGTGAGGTTTTTCTATTTGTATCCAATGTCCCTTTCCTAGAACTATCCTCTGCCTGTTTCACTGTAGTGATCAACTCTGGCTTGTTGTTGCCTTCCGATACCAGCTTCTGCACAACTAAGGATATAACTCCCGCCTTATTCTTGACAGCTTTTACAGTCAGTTCGCTGTGGGCTAGAGGTGCTAGAGGTGCTGCCGACTCCGTTCCGGCAGCAGCCTCTACGCTCTCTGCAACAACACCGTCCTTCTGTTCAGAGTTGGCTGACGCTGCTAACGGTTCGACATCAGTACCTCTAGCTGCCGCCTCTGCAGGGGTCTGTTCACTTTCGGCTTTCAGAGACAGCCGACGTACAGTCTTCCTTACATTGACTCTGGAGTTGGTTGTTGTTTTAGCCCTGGTTTCTGCATTAGCTTTGGCTTTCGTCTTGGCCTTAGTGTCCAAGGCCAGCCAGCGAGAAGTTATCTCCATCATCATCTCAGAATTAAACAGCGGGATGATTTGTTTCGATGGCTTCCTCGCGTTTATCTGCCCCAGCTGCGACTCTAATGTATATCTTTCTCCCGAGTTTTGCTCCAAACTAACACATGGCCTCCTCTTCGGAGCAGGATTGAATCCTGGTCCGTCTCTGTTAGCGAAATTTAGCACAGAACTGTTAACAAAGCTTGGCCCGCCTCTGTTAGCGAATGCCGGCCCGTCTCTGATAGCGAAGGCTGGCTCGTCTCTCTTAGTGAACATTTGCCCGTCTCTGTGAGCGAATGCCGGCCCGTCTCTGATAGCGAAGGTGGGCTCGTCTCTCTTAGTGAACATTTGCCCGTCTCTGTGAGCCAATGCCGGCCCGTCTCTGATAGCGAAGGCTGGCTCGTCTCTCTTAGTGAACATTTGCCCGTCTCTGTTGGCGAATGCCGGCCGGTCTCCGTCCGCAGACGCTGACTGATGCTTCTTCAATCTGACGACGGTAGCAGGACTGGTGAAGGTACAGGGGCCTGGTGCGGGCGGTGCTCGGCTGGGCGCTGTTGACGATGTCGCCACCAGCGCTGATCCTGCTGGTGCTGTTGACGATGTCGCCAGCTGCTTGGCCGGCGCTGAGCTGGCCTTCTCAGCTGGGACTGAGATGACCTTCTGAGCGGGGAATGAGATGATCTTCTGAGCTGGGACTGAGCTGACCTTCTGAGCTGGGACTGAGCTGGCCTTCTGAGCGGGGAATGAGATGATCTTCTGAGCTGGGACTGAGCTGGCCTTCTGAGCGGGGAATGAGATGATCTTCTGAGCTGGGAAAATGATGAACTTCTGAGCTGGGGCTGAGTTAACCTTTTCAGCTGGGACTGAGCTGGCTTTCTGAGCTGGGGCTGAGTTGACCTTATGAGCTGGGAATGTGGTGACCTTCTGAGATTGAAAAAAGATGAAATTCTGAGCTGGGGCTGAGTTAACCTTTTTAGCTGGGACTGAGCTTGCCTTCTGAGTTGGGGCTGAGTTAACCTTCTGAGCTGGGGCCGAGTTGAGCTTCTGAGCTGGGGCTGAGCTGATCTTCTGAGCAGGGACTGAGCTGGCCTTCTGAGCTGGGACTAAACTAGCCTCCTGATCTGCGGCTGAGCTGGCCTTCTGAGCTGGGGCTGAGCTAGCCTTCTGAGCTGGGGCTGAGCTGGGAATGAGGTGACCTTCTGAGCTGGGACTAGAGCTAGCTTCTGTAGCCTGGGCTGAGCTAGCTTCTGAGCTTGGGGGCTGAGCTGGCTTTTCTGAGCTGGGATAATCTGGCCTCCTGGATCTGCGGCTTGAGCTGGCTTCTGAGTGGGGCTGAGCTAGCTTCTGAGCTGGGGGCTGAGCTGGGCTTCTGAGCTGGGACTCAGGGTGGCCTCTGAATCTGCGCTAGCTGGCTTCTTGAGCTGGGGCTGAGCTGCCTTCTGAAGGCTGGCTGAGCTGGCTTCTGAGCTTGGTAAATGAGGTGACCCTTCTGACTGAGGACTGAGGCCTGGGCTTATGAGCTGGGCTGAGCTGGGCTTCTGAGCTGGGGTGAGTTTGACTTCTAGCTGGAACTGAGCTGGCCTCTGATCTGGCTATGAGGCTGGCTTCTGAAGCTGCGACTGAGCTGGGCTTCTGGAGTGGGATTGCAGCTGGGCTTCTGAGTGGAACTGAGCTGGGCTTGCATGATCTGGCCCGCCGGGGCCTTTGGGGAAAGATGGCTCTGAGCTGGACTGAGCTGGGCTTTGAGCTGGGATTGGAGCTGGGCTTCTGAGCTGGGAACGAGCTGGGCTTTCTGATTACTGCGGTGAGCTAGCCTCCTGAGCGGGACTGTGGCTGGGCTTCTGAAGCTGAACTGAGCTGGCCTCCCTTATCTGCGGTGGAGCTGGCCTTCTGAGGCTGGGATTGGCTGAGGCTTTGATAGCTGGGGCTGGCTAGCCTCCTGAGCTGCGGCTGAGCTGGCTTCTGAGCTGGGGTGAGCTAGCTTCTGGAGTGGGGCTGAGCTTGGCTTTCTGTTAGCTGTGGGGTACTGAGCTGGGCTTCTGGAAGCTGGTATGAGCTGGGACTTCTGAGCTGGACTGAGTGGGTTCTGATCTGCGCTGAGCTAGCCTTGGCATGGGACTGAGGGCTGGGCTTCTGAGCTGGAACCGGGGGCTGGCCTCTGATCTGCGGCTGAGCTGGCTTCTGAGCTGGGGCTGAGCTAGCCTTCTGAGCTGGCGGTTTGAGCTGGGCTCTGAGCTGGAACTGAGCTGGCCTTCTGAGCTGGGATCGGAGGCTGGCCTTCTGAGTGGGAACTTGAGCTGGGGTCTGATCTGCGGCTGCGGCTAGCTTTTCTGAGCTGGGACTGGCTGGGCTTCTGAGCTGGACTGAGCTGGGCCTCCTGAGTGGAACTGAGCTGGGCTTCTGATCTGCGGCTGAGCTAGCCTTCTGAGCTGGGACTGGGCTGGGCTTCTGAGCTGAGACTGAGCTGGGCTTCTGAGCTGGAACTGAGCTGGCCTCCTGATCTGCGGCTGAGCTGGCCTTCTGAGCTGGAACTGAGCTGGCCTTCTGAGCTGGGATTGAGCTGGCCTTCTGAGCTGGGAATGAGCTGGCCTTCTGAGCTGGGGCTGAGCTGGCCTTCTGAGCTGGAACTGAGCTGGCCTTCTGAGCTGGGATTGAGTTGACCTTCTGAGCTGGAACTGAGCTGGCCTCCTGATCTGCGGCTGAGCTGGCCTCCTGATCTGCGGCTGAGCTGACCTTCTGAGCTGCGGCGGAGCTGGTGGAGCGCGGGAGATGCGGAGGAGAGGTCTCTGCCACGGCCGACATGGTATTGGTGACGGCGCCGCGGCTGTGACTGCAGTGGTCCGACGGATCGCGTGGATAATCTGCAGTCTGATGATGTCTGATCTGCCTCCACCAGCAGGTACCTGTGGATACGAGAGACTGTAAAAGTATACCATGCAGCTATTGTAATTCAATTTGCAATGTTCGCCTCCCTTATACCTATTATTTACAAATATAACGTTACCATAATTGTGAAATATTGCGATTGCGATATATTGCGTAGAGACGGCATGTATTATAATAAGCATGTCTAATCATGAAAGGTACTCCAATAACAAATCAATTGTATCATCATCGCACATATGCACATTACATACAAAATATGTACAATGCACCATAACATACACGGGGGGTTAAGCACGACGCAAATTTAACACCAAGCACAAGAATAAATCATTAAACAAAAAGAATGAATAAAAACTATTGCGATACAATTTGATATATTCACGAAGGAAAACAAATAAAAGAGAAACAGTTTCGAGCGTCCCATCCAAGGTATCAAGATCTTAACAACCGTTTCTCACCACACCAAACACTGATATCCCTTACATGCAATATCGTACACCTAAATGAAGAAACCCAGGCATTACAATAGCACGTGAATTACACCACACTTTTGCGATACGGCATTGAACACTGATCAAAGTCGTGGGAAAAAGTCTTTTAAAGGAAATTATACACCTTGGGAAAAAGTATGTAGAATGATTGAGAAGAATGTCCTGATTACGGTCCTGGCATTCCATTTGCGAAAAAAGGTCGAATTTTCTTGTAATTTTGAAAAAATAAGTTTATATGTTACATGTGACGTCACAACAATATTGCGTCACAAAGGAGTTGTGAGGTCACAAGGAGGCATCGTACGGTCAAAATGCTCCTGAATCAGATGCCGGCAAAAACGTAAACCAAAACTTGCGTCGCTGGTTCCTGACTCGCTATAGTATTGGACGCGTTAGGTAACAAATGCGTAAAATGTTTCGCACTGGGGTCTAATTCAAGCATATTTGAGTATTTTTTTTTTAAAAATAAGAAATTCTAACTAAACAATTAACAATGAAAGTTACTTAAAACTATATCCAACCAAGAATTGCATTTGTTCATTGTGTGATTAGCCCAGTGATGAAATTCTTAGTTAGCACTGCATTATGCTTCCTATTGCGAGAATATCTAAGCTACCGGTATGGGACACCCATCATAGTTTGGGCTTCGAAGACCTTTCGTCTGCATTATTTTCAAATGGAAATCCAATGCAAATTCACAAGTTAGGGCCAATCATGGTTTTTATAAAAACCGAGCCTCTCGTCAACGCCCCCAAAAGCCCAACATATTTGTTGATATATCGCTTGAACAAACTGACCAGCCACCTGCATTAACACATTTTTCACCTCACAAGTATCTATGGTTGATTTTTTAATTCGAAATCGTTCACAATTGTCAAAAATATTCATTTATAACAGTCCATACAGAGTGAATTGGCCCTTGGCAGTGAGTGAAATACATAAGTTAGACTGAATATGCTTCTATTGGCGGAGAAATGCAGCTACTGGTTCGAGCTAACCCATCAACAGTTCCGGCCTTTTGAAACCATTGTCTGTATTATTTTCACAATTGAATATCCAATGAAACTGACAAAGAAATTGACATTCTTTCAAATTTTATCCACGTCATACCTTCGGTGGCGGACGCAGGGCGGACGCAAGGTAACTGAAATACGGGCGGGACGTTCAAAGGCGAAAAACGAAAGTGGCGGTGGGAAATCACAGTGAGTAATACTTTGACGTATGCGAACGTCATGAAATTGTAAATATCCCAAATGCCCAAATTATGCCCAACGGTTTTGCGTCAAGACTCAGCAACTAGGTTTCGTTTTGGAGGAAAAATTTTCAGATTTAGAGGTTTCTCATACATCCGACAATCTGGCTATCTCAGTTTAAAGGTGCTATTTTCCTTTAAAGTCGTGGGAATATATAATACCAAGCGCGGCCGGGAAATAATTATTTGAGACCGAGGTCCGAGATGAATATTCCGCCAGAGACCGAAGGTCGAGGGTGGAAATTCAAGCACGGACCGAGGTCGCAAAAAATTATTCCGGCCAAGTGTGGTATTAAATTTACCATATGCCGCTAAGATGGAACAAATGAAGCCATATTTTCCACCATACTTGGGTCTCAACTTCGGCGACGAAGTTGAATAAAGAAAATCAGAGAATTCATTTAGTCACTCTTTTGTAATTCATACACTCTTTTCACTTTCTTGTAACTATAATTTATTTAGTCACTTTTTAGTCTTTATTCTATTTGCATGATATTTGGGAAAACACTTCGGCCCGAGGCAAAAATGTTTTCCCAGATCAAAATAACATTGAGCCGAAATGTTATATCGCCCTCGCGTGCTAACGTGTAAAGGCAATATCTCGCATATGGTAATATATATATTACCATATGCCGGGGAATCAAAATACATTAGCGGAGAGGTGTGGTACAGCTTGGTACAACGCAAAAGCCCAAGGCAAAATTTGTTGTACCAGGCGCGTGAAAACAGTGTGGTGCGATAAGATTCTGACTGGAATTCTGAAAGCTTTGTCGACTTTGCTTCAAAGGCTTCTTCAATTTTATCGAAGTCCAAAATTTAACTATAAAATAAATAATGTCTTGCTTTTGGTAAGTGACTAAGTTTAATTAAACATGATTGAAAAATAAAAAAAACACACCATTGAATGACTTACGGTAAAAATAGGTAAATCATACCCAATCGGCCGGAATAAAATTGTCAAGACCTCTGCGCTTTCTTGATTTTTGACCTCGGCCTTCGGCCTCGTTCAAAAATCAAGAAAGCACCTCGGTCTAGACAATTTATTTACACCGGCCTCATGCGGTATTATATAAACCACCGGACTTTTTTTACCAAGGTCCAACTGAATATCCGCAGAGACTGAAGGTCGAGGGCTGGAAATTCAAGCACGGAACGAGGTTCCCAAAAATTTATCCTACATGCCCGGGGTATGCTTTTAAGTATAGCACCGATCCGGGCAGGAAAATGTCGGTCCAGAAATTGTTTGACGCGAATTCCCCATGTTACTTTGATAGGCCGGCAAGAAAACAAATGTTTCTTGGACCGGCTTTCCTGCCGGCCTAAACTTAATAAGTCACTACTAATATTGAGCTCAATAAGAATAGGCTCGTGCTATAGCTTAAAAGCCATATTCCGGCATGTAGGAAAAAATCTTACTGACCTAAGCCTGAGAAATTATCTGGNTGTTGTGACAACATCTGTCTTTTTAGACACTGAAATATATTTTTTTGTTAACAAATAGGGGGCCAGGGGGCAACAAATATGAACATTTTTTGTGTGTTTTTGAAAGGTCTTTGCGGCCATGTAATTAGACCGATTTTCATGCACGAAACGTTTTCGAGCTTCCAATGTCATGCTCTTCAGTATATGAAAGGCAAAATCACCAAAATGAAAATAGTAGGCGTTCTCAGGGATACAAATGGGGGGGATTTTCTTATGCAAAATATGTGCTGTTTCTGAATGTTTGGGACGATAGGAACGTCACATGTGGGCTTTGTTGGTGTAATATGTTAAATGTAATATAACAATTTGCCATAATTATGTCAGCCATTTAATAATTATTTGGTCAATTCTTAACTATTTTTTGTTGATTTATTTTTACTAACTGAAGTGCCTATAGGTACTTGTTCATGTTCAAGCATCCCAATTCCCATCAAAATCCATGTTTTCAATTTATGAAAACTCTGCTACCCGCAAACTACCCGCTTCATCCGAAGGATCGCTTGTGCTACCCGCTACTACCCACGTGGGTAGTAACTACCCAGGGTAACTAGACACCGGGTAGAACGGTAAGGAATGTAGCGCCCAAATGAGTTAGACAATATACATTTGTTTTGAGAAATATTTTATCTATGATAAATTAAAAGTATTGTATTGTATCATTAACTTGCATTTCCATAGACTAAATCTTAATTTATTGAATTCACTTCCAGCAAATCTACTGAAGCATAGTCGAAATAAAATATATTTCAGTAGAGTATACTGTTTTTAAACTTTTAAGCTACAGCGTATTTTATAAACCACATCGGTGAAGGCTGACGAGGCGAGGTTATCCTTCATGCGCCGAGCGTGCCCGACGCTGATCTCCGGGGATAACGGATGATTGATAACGGGGCGCCGATCTTATACGGCAGCGGCCGACTTTATCAATATCACACCGCCCACCAATCCAGTCTGAAATTGGCTGCGAAATGTCGGGTTGAGATTGATGTACAGTAGTATAACTTCCAAGAGCGTCGCCACGATCTGGAAATTGCCAGGGACAAATCCAGGTGCACGTGTACTCCCTATTCCTGGAAGGATGCAAAGTATGCGAATCTGTCGGAGTTTTATTCGGTTCCCCTTAGATCTCGGCTTCCAATCATGAAATTTGGTGCCTGGTGGGTTGGTAAGGTCTGTCGGAAATTTCATTTTTTGAAATGTTAATGACCTTGGGTCAATATCTTCAAAGTCAAATGACGACATCAAAGGTTAGTCAAAGTTGCAAAAATATAAAAACTTAAAAATAATCAGATTTCGCTCCCTTATGCATTGCCAGACGTTTTAAAATAATACTTTCTTAGTAAAAGTTGCGTAGATATACTTCTACATCAGGAAATGTGTAAATTTGTGCCGATTTCAGGCGTTTTGTGTGTGTGTGGGGGGGGGGGCATTTGCCCCGATGCCCTCCTTGATCCGCCAGTGTGCTCGGCATTTCGACGCCACTTAAACTTGACAAATAGTTTGAGGCTGCGGATATCCTTAAAGGGAGTGTGCCTACTCACATTGGTCATGTGAAGTTGTTGACAGTAGTCTGTAGAACAGAGTTTTCTGAATTTAGCCATATGCTTCATTTCCCCAGATTCACTTTAGTTGCTGAGATATTTTCAAGTCGCCAATCACATACTGGCAGTACTTAATTATCGATAGTCGCCAGAGAGCTTTCGCCTACACTAGAACCATTGTCTTAAAATTACAACGCTGCATAAATTCGGTTTAGCTCTGGCCATAGAAAGACAATCGTGACACTAATAACAGCTTGTCGGGCATTTCCGGACAGATCGACCAGCATAAACACCTACATCTCAACGATTTCAAATTAAATGCGTTTAGCAAGGGTTATCTGGGCCGCAGTTTACGTTGTGAATGAATAAAAAAAAACATTTTTAGAGAATTCCGTCGAACGTTTCGAGTTTATAGAATAGCATAATATTAATTTTGCTATCAAACCTTCCATTTTCAGCGGGCGATATCTCCCATATAAATTATAGGAGTATTTAAACCAATATGTCATAAGAATAATCATAAACCATACATTTATGTGATAACATATTTTTTGAAAATTGAATTTTTTTGAAATTTTAAACGCAATTTAGGTAAAAATACGTTTTTTATAATGTGGCCACTACAAATTATGATGTTTTTTCTTACCAGTATTGACTTCAATATACAAGCCTTCGATAGTAAAAATATTGAAGATATACTTTTTCTCTAAATATTTTATTTATATTTTTGAATTAGGAAAAATATTGGTCACCGGCTCGTATTTGATAATAACTTTGCTCGTAATAGAGCGTAACTAAATAGCACTATATTTGCCTCGTCGAGCTGTATTAAATGATGCATGACATGACCCCTGACAGGTTGCTCATTGACCTCAAGGTCACAAAAAACATGATTTTACCCAATGAATCGCGTTTTTTCATTTCAAAATTTTTGAATTTTCAAAAAATATTATCTTACATCAATCTATAAGTAATGATAATTGTTATGACATATAGGTTTATATGACTCATATTATTTAGATGGGATATTTCGCACACTGAAAAATCGAGGTTCGCGCAACATCGAAACGATGCCTAAGGTTAAAACTCAAAACCATTCAACAGACGTGGCAGAAAATTTAACAACGTAAATATACGGCCCAGATAACCTCCGAAATGTATTTTTATCGAACGATGAGAAATAGAGTGTTATCTTTGGTCGATCTGACATTGGCTGCACCGGGCGGCCTTAAGTCACGTGACCTTGAAGTCCAGGAGCGATCGGCAGGGGTCATGATATGTATCATCAAATGCAGCTCGACAAGGCAAATATAATGCTGTTCAGTTAAGCTCTCTACCACTTACGTGAAAGGTTATCATACAAATACGTGCTTGTGACATTATTTTTTCCAAATTCCCAAACTATAAATGAACGAGTTTTAGAGAAAAATTCTATCTCCAATATTTCTTTACTATCGAAGGCTCTTATTGAAGTCAATGCTGGAAGGGAAAACATCATAATTTGTTAGTGGCCACATTATTAAACGTGATTTTACTTAAAAAATGCGTTTGAAATTTTCCAAAATTTTTGGAATTTTCAAAAAATGCTATATCACTTAATCTATGGTATAATGATGATTCTTAATGATGTATAGGTTTATATGACTCCCCCCCATATAATTGATGGAAGATATACGACCCGCTGAAAATAGAGTTTGGGCAAAAATGGAATAGCCTGAGGGCTATATACTCAAAAACTGTTTTGACGGAACGAGGCCTAAAAAAGTCACAGCTTAAAATCTACGGCTCCGAACTACCCCTTAGATACAGGTTTTAAACTGAAATCTGAATAGAAGGGTGTTATTTCGAGATTGTTTTGGTCCGATCTGTCATGGATGCCCCAGCTGCCGATACAGAGCCTTGGATATGCTATAACCGCATATCATGCCGTATAGGTTTTGCTTATCGTCTTTGGTGCGCCATTGCACATCTTCGTTACTTCTGTTATGTGGACGATCGTTAATGAGTTTTGAAACAAAACAAATGCAAACAGAATATAGTAAAATTCAAACTAAGGGCTCCTAGATTTTATCGTAATCAACTGATTACCAATAGCTTTCTTACGTAAAAAATATATTTTGACATTTCAAACAGTAGGCACACTCCTTTAATGCGCAGACAATAAATGAATAATCTACACAGACTGAAACGTTTAATACATATATCCCGAAGTAGTAAGAAGGCTGTTTCTCAGAGGGGAGGAACAGTCCGAAAATATATAATTTGCGTCATCAACCATCTTGCCTGCCTGACGGGGGGGGGGGGGGGGGATAGGGTCGGGTCGTCGGAGAAATCCCATTCTAATTAACAGAGATCTCTACAAATGTTTTCATTTCGCTTAGGAGGGAGGGGCATGGCCCCCGTGTCCGCCCCCCTTGGCTAGGTACCTGCCCAATCCTCAGCTGTATCAGCTCGAAACGGTCACGGCCTGGTGGTAGGCAACGGGGTCAGTAAAGGCTGCTGCTGCGGCACCAGTGCGCGCCTTTTCAGCTGCTCTATGCTGGGGAGGTAGCCACGGCGGCCCCTGATCAATATATCCGGCATTTATCACGGCCTGTGTTTCATAACCGGAGCTGGCCGGCCGGCCGGCCGGTCACAGCCGCGCCACCTCCGCTGTCTGCAGCAGTCTGGCCTCGGTTTGACCCCAGTCGGCATCAGTCTGTTTCAGTCCCAGTCATCAGATCTGTCCGACTACAGTCGGCAGCAGTCTCGTTATCTGCTAAATGCGTGTGGCGGGAATGCAATTGTATCTGTACAGCACCTGTGGTGGGATTTATCTGACCAGCACCTGTGGTTGGATTTGTCTGTCCAGTACCTGCGGTTGGATTTATCTGTCCAGTCTAACAGGACTCGATTCGTCTACCTCCGGTTGCTCTTATTGGAGCTTTGCGCCAGAGCAACGGCTGCCGTCGTGCGATATCGGGGACGCCCACCACGCTCCCAGATCCGTGGTTCAAAGGTGTCGAGACCACAACTAAAGCAGGGAACTCGCTGGGGAATCGAACCCCGGTCCCTGGCACAGGAGGCAGTGAGCATACCCCTGCGCCATCTTGCCGTGCCCACATCAACCCTGGGCGAGCAGCCGGCTTTGACAGCGGCACTCTCTTCCGATGACCGGGGCGGCTCAGTCTCCTCACCAGTGCTGCACACTAGAGTCGGTCAGACGACCGGAGCGGTCTGTTTGTATTCTCTGATGACGGCGGACACAGCAGCTGGACATCAGGAGCGAGGGGAACGGGTGGGTGGGACGGGGGACACAGCTAACACCGCTCCTCGGCCCCGGCAGACCAGCTGACGCAGACACGAACAGAGGGGGGGGGACGCAGGCAGCCGACGTGACAGCACCGCCCGTCCATTGCACAACCGAGAGATCACAAACACCGTCTGCAGGCGGCCCGGCAGCCGACAGCGGCAGGGCCCACAGACGCACAGGACACGGAGGTTACTCGAACCGCCGGCTGACCACGGCGCACTTGGTGCGGGGGTCCGACCTGCGGCCGTCACACAGCAGGGAGCCGCCGGCCGACCAGCGGACACAGGTGAGATGCCCAGCATCTGGCGACACCGCCGGCCGACCAGCGGACGCAGGTGAGATGCCCAGCATCTGGCGACACCGCCGGCCGACCAGCGGACACAGGTGAGATGCCCAGCATCTGCGACACCCGGCCGGCCGACCAGCGGACACAGGTGAGTATGCCCAGCAATCTTGGCGACACCGCCGGCCGAGCCAGCGGACACAGGTGGATGCCCCGCAATCTGCGCGACACGCCGGCCCGACCGGCTCACATTACCGAGACAGTGCAGGACGGCGGAGCCTTGGCCGGCCTCAGGTCAGGTCCAGCTTGGCCGGCCTCAGGTCAAGGTCGGCCAGCGGACCGGGGGAGACACAGACACTGTCGGGGAATTAACAACACATGAGGCACATCGCACATACGCCATTCTCAACAAGTCCGACTCATCATTTTCCGTGATAAGTTAATTGTTCACAAAAGTATCAACAATGTCAAATAAAGCTTCAAATCGACTTCACAGTCACCGGCGTAGCCTCGTTTCCGAGTGGTTGCATCCAGCCCACGACGCCGGCTCTCCACACCACAGCGTTTCAAACCGCTCTGTCTCAGCCGCAGCAGGCGGCCGGCACCGGTCACTCCAACCTACACCTCGCCCAGCCAGCCAGCCACCACCGCCACCGGAGGCCACCCACCCAGCCACTACCGCCACCGGAGGCCACCGCCGCCTCAGATCATCAGCTCTGCGGAGTACCGTCTCTGGCCCTCTGCCTCTGGCTCCGCCGCCATCACCGCCGCTGCTGCTGCTGCTGCTGCTGCGGCGGCGGCGGCGCTGGCGTTGGCAGCGGCGGCGGCGGTGGCTCTGGCGGTGTCTCTGGCGCTGGCGGCGGCGGCAGCCCTGCTGCGTCAGATGGCAGTCACCCTCTCACTGGTGGTAACGTCCAGGTCCACGACGATGACGCCGGTACTGAGGCGCGTCATCGAGCTCACCGACTTACAGTGGGACGGCTGCCGAGGCCGGGACGACACACCCGCCCGGTGGCAGAGACGCACACACGCAACGCGCACCTTCCCGAAGATGCGCACGAACGCCTCGCGGAACTCGACGTTGAAGATGGAGTAGATGATGGGGTTAAAGCTGCTGTTGCTGTAGCCGAACCAGGAGAGCGTCTGGAAGGCGAGTCGCGGCACGCACGTCTTGCAGAAGGCGGCCACGATGTTGACGCAGAAGAAGGGCACGTAGCACACGAGGAAGACGCCGACGATGATGCCGACGGTGGTGGCCGCCTTGCCCTCGGACACGTGGCAGCGGTTGCAGGCGGGCGGCGGCGCCACGCCGTCTATGGTGCCCAGCATCACCGGCTTGGTCAGCGCCTTGATGCTCTCCACATGCCGCTTGGCGTACAGGTAGAGCCGGCTGTAGATGGCCAGCATCACCAGACACGGCACGTAGAAGCTGATGCAGCTGCTGACCACCGCGTACAGCGGACTGAGGTCGAGCGCGCACTGCGGCAGGCCGCGCGCGTTTACCGGCTGACCGGGTCTCCCCGCCGGCAGGTGCAGGTCCAGCGAGATGGGCACAAACGACACCAGCAGCGCCATCAGCCAGAGGGCGGCGATGCTGAGCGTCACCACGCGGCGCGTCATCAGCCGACTGTAGCGCAGCGGGTCCTTGATGTGGATGTAGCGGTCCAGCGAGATGGCGCACAGGTTGAGGATGCTGGCCGTGCTGCAGAGCACGTCGAAGGCGATCCAGACGTCGCAGAACTGCTCGCCGAACGGCCAGTACTCGAGCAGGTCGTTGGCGAGCGCGAACGTCATGACGGCGCCGGCCAGCGTCATGTCGGCGAAGCTGAGCGACACGATGTACAGGTTGCCGATCTTGCGCAGGTTGCGGTCGGTCAGCACGGCGACGCAGACGAGGATGTTGCCCGACACGGCCATGATGATGATGATGGAGAGGAAGGCACCCACGAAGATCTGCGTGGCCAGCCCGAGCGAGGCGGCCTCTGCCGCCTCCGCTGCCTCCGCTGCCTCCGCCTCCGCCATGGCCACTGACGCGGGATCGCTGACGTTCAGTGACGCCATCGCCAGGGGGCCGTCGTTGAGTGACGTCATCTGGTGCCGGCGACGTCTGGAACAACAGAGAAAACGGTCACTGAGGTCACACGGTGTGTGAGCAGAGGCGGATGTCACTGAGAGCCATACGGGGCGCATGGTATCTGAAGAGAGACGGCGGTCTCTGCTGGTCACATGGTAACAACTGCGACCCTCATGGTAACAACAGCGAAACCGAAAAATAGCGTTCGTAACACGACACGTTCGCCCCACTAAATCCGAGTCAAATTACGATTTAGGAACATCAGAGCTTTCTGCATACAATTCAGAGCAGCAACTCGGTGTTTTACTCAGGTGAGAAGAAATTCAGCATTAGTGGGCGCGGGGAATTCCGCTCATTGTGTAAAAACAACTTGAACATCGGAAGCGAGGTATCAAATTAGTCCTTTGAGAACAATACAGGAGCACGAGTTCCCTTGTTTAGTATTTCTTGTAACAGCGCATCTTTTAAATCGGCTTTCAGCTTCATTTAATGACAAACGGAAAATCAGCTCCAGACGATCGAACCAAGCTCCGTTCAACCCGACGGACAAGGCAAAGTAAGACTAATTTGGGGTTCATAGTTCAAAGGTGATTTCAGTCGAGTTACTCCCCAGTCTGACGAATTTTCCTATCAGCCCGTCCTCCGTACCTAGCGTCACCCACTAGCCGTGTCCCTTGTCGCCCACTAACTGCCCCGTGTCGTCTGTCAACTGCCCCGTGTCGTCTGTCAGCTGTCCCGTGTCGTCTGTCAGCTGCCAAGTGTCGTCTGTCAGCTGCCCCGTGTCGTCTGTCAGCTGCCCGTGTCGGTCTTGTCAGCTGCCAAAGTGTCGCCTGTCATCTGCCAGTGCGCCTTGTCAGCTGCCAGTGTCGTCTGTTCAGCTGCCCCGTTGTCGTCTGTCAGCTGCCCGCGAATCGTCTGTCAGCTGCCCCGTTGCCGTCTTGTCAGCTGCCCCGTGTCGTCTGCTCAACTTGCCCCGCTGGTCGTCATGTCAGCTGCCCCGTGTCGTCTGTCAGCTGCCCCTTGTATCGTCTGTCAAGCTGCCGTTTGTCGTCTGTCAGTGCCCCGTGTCGTCTGTCAGCTGCCCGTGCCGTCTGTTCAGCTGCCCCTGCCGTCTATGTCAGCTGCCCCGGTCGTCTGTCATCTGCCCGTGTCGTCTGTCAGCTGCCCCGTGTCGTCTGTCAGCTGTCCCGTGTCGTCTGTCAACTGCCCAGTGTCGTCTGTCAGCTACCCCGTGTCGTATGTCAGCTGCCCGTGTCGTCTGTTCAGCGGCCCCGTGTCGTCTTGTCACTGCCAAGTGTCGCCTGTCAGCTGCCCAGTGTCGGTCTGTTCAGCTTGCCCCGTGTCGTCTTGTCAGCTGCCCCGTGTCGGATTCTGTCAGCTGCCCCGTGCTGCTGTTCAGCTGCCCGTGTCGTCGTGTCAACTGCCCCGTGTGTCTGTCAGCTACCCGTGTCGTCTGCTCAGCTTGTCCCCGTGTCGTTTCAGCTGCCCTCTCGTTGTCGGGTCTGTCAGCTGCCCGTGTCGCTCTGTTCAGCCCTGCCCCGCGTGTCGTCTGTCAGCTGCCCCGTTGCCGTCTGTCAGCTGCCCCGTGTGTCTGTCAACTGGCCCCGTGTCGGTTGTCAGCTGCCCAGTGTCGTCTGTCAGCTGCCCCGTTGTCGTTCTGTCAGCTTGCCTTTGTCGTCTGTCAGCTGCCCAAGTGGTCGTTCTGTCAGCTGCCCCATGTTTCGTCTGTCAGGCTTGCTCAGTGTCGTCTGTCAAGCTTTGCCGCCGTGTTCGTCTGTCAGCGTGCCCGTGTCGTCTGTCAGCGTGCCCGATGACGTCTTCAGCTGCCCCGTGCGGGTCTGTCAGCTGCCAGTTGTCGTCTGTCCAGCTGCCCCGTGTCGTCTGTTTTCAGCTGCCCCCGTGTCGTCTGTCAGCTTGCCAGTGTGTCTGGTCATCTTGCCCCGTGTCGTCTGTCAGCTGCCCCGTGTCGTCTGTCAAGCTGCCCCGTGTCGTCTGTCAGCTGCCAGTGTCTGTCTGATCAGCTGCCCCGTGCGTCTGTTCAGCTGCAAGTGTCGCCTGTCAGCTGCCCAAGTGTTCGTCTGCTCAGCTGCCCAGTGTCGCTCTGTAGCTGCCCCGTGTCGTCTGTCCAACTGCCCCGTGTCGTTCTGTCAGCGATGCCCAGTGTCGTCCTGTCAGTCTGCCAGTGTCGTCTGTCAGCCTGTCCCGTGTCGGTCTGTCAGCTGCCCCGTGTCGTTCTGTCAGCTGCCCCGTTGTCCGTCTGTCAGGCTTGCCCAGTGTTCGTCTGTCAGCTGCCCGTTCGTCTGTCAGGCTGGCCCCGTGTCGTCTGGTCAGCTGCCCCGGTGTCGTCTGTCAGCTGCCAGTGTCGTCTGTCAGCTGCCCCGTGTCGGCTGCAGCTGCCGCTTGTCGTCTGTCAGCTGCCCCGCGTGTCGTCTGTCAGCTGCCCCGTGTCGTTCTGTCAGGCTGCCCCGGTGAGTACTGTCAGCTTGCCCCGTGTCGTCATGTCATGCGCCCAGTGTCCACCCTCAGAGACATCCAATCATCGAGAAGCAGCGCTCTGGTGAACAGGACGGGCCGGTTATAGCCACCACACCAGTTCGTTTAACGGGCTCAATGAAACCTAACTGAGTTCACTCGGGCGAACCCGCGGGGCACTCGGCCACAGGCACACGGCCGAGCCTCGGGGGGGGGGGGAGACGGAGACGGAGAGAGTCCACACCAACTGCAGCTCACTGCCAGATTGGTGAGCGGCAGTGCTGGTATAGTCAGGACAAAGTTCCATCATCCCGGGTAGAACAGTGGGCCGCCACATACCAGCAATGTCGCCGGGCGGTTTTTTCAGAGCTGACTCGCGACAGCGTGGCTCCCGTAACGCACCCCCCCCCCCCGGCGATACCACCTGTACTGTTCACCGCACGCTGAGAACCGTCCGATATGAAGAAAGTTCGGCCCCATCTACAGCGCAGAACCCCGCCAACTCGGGGCAAATTGAGGCTGACCTGAGTCTATTCAGGTGTGTAGGGAGGGGGGAAGAGAGAGAGGTCACTGAGGACACCAGAGCGAGCTGTACACTAGTCTGGGCCCTGAGCTGCCACGGCCAGACACACCGTGGCAATGGCTTGACACCACCCGACACACCGTGACAGGCAGTCAACTGACCCCGACCGTGCGGCTTTAGCAGACAGGACCCCCAGAGCCATCTGTCACTGCTACGCAGCGGCCGGCGCCGACACTGCCATCTATCGGCGGACGCCGGAAGCGTCATCAATCCCGGCCATAAACATCTTCATCCATCACCGGCGGAGATCCCCAGAGGTGGACTGCTGATTCCAGGCCATTGTGGGTCGGCGGCGACCCCAACTCGGCCTTCAGTCGAACCGACAGAAGAGGACCATTAAGATCAAGGCTAGAACGACCGAGTTCTCTAGCGTCTACTTACTGATTTTCGACAAACATTTATTTTTTCGCGTAAATACTTTTTAAGCAGTTGCGCCTCGCAACTGCCTGTATCCTTAGGGTATCTCCTGAACTTGCGTCAACGGCAGTGACTGTCATGGATTGGGTTCCACCATGAGGTGCCAACTCAATTCTTCTGACTGCCTGGGGCGTACGGTATGCTTTTTACTGTATCGGTATGGGCGGGCATTGGGTATGGCAATTTTTGGAATAATGTCGCTAAGCGTTTTTTTTACTTGACAACCGGATGTTTAACCAGGCAAACATGTTTATAAATGATATAAGACACTTAAACAATAAACTTTGGCAATTATGTGACAACAATAAATCGTGGTAATGAATAGGGGAGTAATATAGCTTTTTAATCATGTCCGATCGTATGTCTGATCCAATAAGATAATGTTGGCCGAAAAGTGTTCGATAATTTAAAATCAACAGCAACACACAGGTGCCTGATAATATTTCTCGTTAATAGTATGCAAGTAAACACGCTAGGGTAATGGTTGCAAATTTTATGAAAATCATTATCTGCCTTATCTTAATGGGCCACAATGGGCATGGGTCTCAATTTTATGAATATTAATGGGTCTGGTCTGGGCTTGGTGTTCATGGGCTTCGGCTGGGCTGGGCTTGGGGTTTAGGCACCCATGACAATCTCTGGTTAACGGTATCATGTATATAAACTTCCACAATGTCGGCATCAATCTCACGATCCATGGACCGACCACGGTGCTGTGAACGCTACCGATACGTTACGTAATTAATGGCGACATTCTGGTCTTACAATTCAACAATATATTACATGGCGGACAGCGTGAACCGGGAGAGCATCTGATTTTCAGTGGATTGAGAAAAGAATTGAGCTTCTCGCAGATACACAAGGAAAAAATCGAGGAGAGCTGAGGGTTTTCAACCAGTCACCACTAGAGATCTGCCCCTTCTGACAGCATCCTAGTTCGATTTATGAACCGCTGTCGCCTCTGATAGAATTCCAGCCTGATCTATGATGATCGGATAATGGACTTCCTGTCGGCTGTCCGACCTGTGGCAATATTCACAAAATATACCTTCTGGCGATTTCGCTTTATCGGCCAAGCCTCATTTCTGGCTGGTTTGATGTATTACACGAACATCACTCATGATAGCCTTGACGTTGACCCCGCATTTAGCTACCACCCGGTCCATTCGACGAATGATCTGACTTTGACCTAGTTAGTTCGTGCCATGACAGCTACTAGCACAGCTAAATCTTGTAGGAAAATTTAAGAGCGTTCTGGTACTCAAGCGTCTTGATCTTAACCCGCGCCCGGGTGGGCCTCCGAGACAACTTCGCCATGGTGGGGGTGGGGGGTCAAAATGACCCCCCGTCTAACTCGAAAACGAAAAGAGATAGAAGTACGCAGAAAAAGCGCTTGAAAGCTCTCAACGTGTACATTCGAAGTTACAGAGACCATTTTTAGCTAAGGTCAATATTGAGGTTCACCAGAGGCCAATCAAAGGTCAAGATTTTCACAGTTTTTGCGGACTTCGCTTCGAACAACCCCGATATCTCGTGGAACTATGATACTGAACAAAATATGACAACAGCATCGAAGCTAAAATGAGTTAGCAATCGCCATAAGGTGTCTCAAATTGAGCTCAGATTCCAATGTTTAGGCTCCAGAGGTCATCGAAGGTCAAAAGATGCAGTTTTTGTTTATTTTAGTTTTCCCTAATAACTTTATACTCATATGAATAGAGCAATGACTTCTAACACATTCGTGTTTTTATCGTCAGCGCGCTTTTGAAAACATATACCAAGGTGACCTTTCAATGGTTCAATTCAAATTTGACCTCAGGTCAAGGCATTTGGTGACCTGGGGATAGCCGTTCGTTTGCCCTCTATGGGTCGATGCGGCCAGACGAGACAACACGTGTGTTTCAACCGCTTGTCTATCATCTCTTTTCTATCAAAAGTTATTAGCAAATCATGTTGCTGATGACCTCAGATGACTCAAATGACGTAGAGGTCACTGAACAACAACTGCCCTTGATCATCCAGAACGAGCCCAAACAACATGATTCTGAAAAGAATTTAGACTGATCCGTCGCTATATTCCTGAATTGGAAGCAATTGTTTATTTTTCCCATTCCTTATAAATGGGGAAGTCAGAAGAAAATTGACCTGACCTTTAGGTCCACGATACAAAAAATCCGAGATATAACAAGTTGTAGGTCCTTGTAGGTCTCATGAAATCCTGCAATTCAAATCTTTCGAAAACAAAAACTGTGGCTTTGGCACGATCACAAACATTTTGGAAGGCAAGGTCACTTAAAGTGACCTGGTGACCTGACCTCGGATGACCTGAACTAAATTTTTGTCAAAGTGTGGGCAATTGATGTTCAAACAGCTGTGCCGTTTTTCCGCTATTCCGGAAAAACCTCAGGGGGGTCAAAATGACCCCCCCACCAGGGCGAGGGTTAACACGCGCACTGGAGGGGAGGGCACTTTTGTGCCCCCCCCACATGTTTTTCGTGAATATCTAAAAAACGAAGCGGCGCAGGGCGGTAGTGTTTGAGCGACATTTACGGCAACCACAATAGCGGATCGTTTGACGGTAAAAAAAATCGAAATCGGTCGTTTTTAAAATTTTTGGGTTATATGGATTTTGAATTCCAAAATGGCGGCCAGAATCCGAGTCGGCGAAAGCGATATCTTCGGAACCAAACAGTCAGATCGCGGAGATTCAACGCCATTTGGGTAGCCAGTGTCGATCTTCATCCCAAAACGGAACTTCAGGACACATTGCAGTTGGACGCTTGACGTCACAGAGGTCAAATTCCTTTCAAAAAGGTGACATTTGGCCCGATTTGACCTTCGATGACCTCGTTTTGACCTTTAGATATTGACTTAGGTCACAAAAATTTCAGAGAATGAGATCATCACCAGCACTACCTACCTATAAGATTTGAACGTTCTAGCCTCTCATTACTTTCGGAAGATCTCCACGGGTGGGGGCACTAAAGTGCCCCCCCCTTCAGTGGTAGTGGCATACCCCTCTCCAGTGCGCGTGTTAAGCCTCCACCGAGCCGAACCACGAGAGGAAACTTGATGTCTGAGAGACATCAAGTACGTCTGATCATCGGAAAAACTGTACGTCTGAGAGGAAACTTGATGGACTATTTTCATACATACAGAGACCCTCCAGCGTAGCGAAATGCCACTTGATAATGTCTTGACTCCGCTCGAACGTACTGCACTCTGCAGGATATTAATGTGCCCTAAGCAGAAACGGAAGAAACTCCTCCGTGCTGGTTTTGAAGATTGCCTGGAGAACGAGAAGTGCTACGGAATATGAACCATAAGTCGAACAAGGCCTTCTAAAGAAGGCCTTTTCCCTTCAGGCTTTATACCTACCTTTCAGGCTATAGCTCTAAGGGTATGTAAGTTGTGATGGGACCTACCCCAACACACACTTTTTGGATACACCATGTGCCAAGCACGAGCCAGGATCCTATTCGGGACCAGTTGTGATGTGATCGACCGTCTACTCCTTACGCTATTGGCTGGCGAGTAGGGCATGGCCACTAGCTGTATACACTTGGGAAATATGCGGCCCGGGTTAGGAGGAGAGGGGTGGGAGTGATCCGGCATCGGTCCACGGATGTACGGATCCGGGGAGGGGCAGGAAGCCAGCTCGGTCCACGGAGCCACATTGTCCGGGAGGGGCGGGTCTCGGCCCGGAGTCCGGAGAGGAGGGCGGGGTCTCGGCCCGGAGTCCGGGTGCAGGAGGCGGGTCTCGGCCGGAGTCCGGAGAGGGGGCGGGGTCTCGTCCATGAGTCCGATGGAGGGGCGGGTCTCGGCCCGGGAGTCCGGGGAGGGGGCGGGTCTCGGCCCGAGTACGGGAAGGGGGCGGGTATCGGCCCGGAGGACGGGGAGAGGGGCGGGTCTCGGCCCATGGAGCGACGGAGACGGCAGGAAACGGTCGCTGGCGCCGGGGGCGGGCTGTTAGTCGATTTATGGTGCCGCTATTATTTCCACAGATCACACAGATGTAGCTTGTCCAAGTCGATAAATCGGTCAAATCGTTGGTGTTGAGAAATGTAGTAAATCCTTTAGTCTCCAGCACAGTGTGTGTGTGTGTGCAGCTGCAGAACACGCATGCCGGTGCCTGTGGACGCTTATTCAAATACATGGGCCTTGGGCCAATTTCAGCATTTTGTTCCGTAACGTCGCACATCGTGCACTTGTTGCGACCTCCTTTCAGTGTATTTGAATAGGCACCTGCATCCACTTCGCGAAGCTGCGCGAACACTGTATTTCATCCTTTAGTGTCGAGAAATTGGGTAAGAACCTATTTGCTTAGACTGTCCGCAAATACACAAAGTCTGGATATAACTTGTAACGATTGAACACGGTATATAA
>VOPJ01012276.1:0-55475 GCA_014673585.1 Semibalanus balanoides
AACCCCCCACGCTGCGCGGGTTAAAGGCGATCTGTAATGTTCGATTGCCCAGTATAGTATGTCCACCGCTTAAGCAGTGCAATCAGCGTTCTTTGCTGGAGCTGCAGAGGTGTAGTTGCCTATTCTTGTTATGTTGAGAGGGCTTCAGCCCCCCTTGGCTTCAGCCGCCACCCCCCCCCCCAACTTAGACGAGGAAGTGGGTCAAATATGTGATAAATTTATAATGTTTTGGTATTGTATGATACTGTAAGCGATTATTCCCAGTTCAGCCTTCAACTTTGCTGGAGAAGCTACGCCCTGTGGGGATGTACCCAAACACTATGTGAATAGCAAACCGCTTGGGACTCTAATTTCCCTCGATAACTTATGAAAGAACCAACTAGCATGAGCGAATTTTTTCGCAAAGGACGTTTCAGGCCCTGAACTAATTTGTATTTCAAAGGGTGGTTGATGTCAAACGAAAATTCAGGGTCCTTCCCATTCGCTCGTAATGTTAAAGATAATGGAAGCTCGGATAGAGGCTAACGCCAGGTCGCTCTGTGGTACTAGACCCACCCTCCACTCGGCCCACCACTCAAAACCGACCGGTCACGGGTCGGACAGCGTCGGTCAAGGTCAGCCAAGGCCGAGCTAAGCTCTGACGTCAGAGCATAGCTCCACCCTTTCACGATAGCCACTACCCACCGACTGAATTTCGTGCGCGAGTTTAACATTACAAGAGATTGGTAAGTGCCCTAAACTTTTATTTGACATTAACCGACCTTTATAGTACAAATTGGCGCAGGTTATGAAATAACTATTGCGAGAAATGTGTTCATGCCACTGCCAGTCGCTCCTGAAAAATTTGCTGCCGAAAATGAGGATCCCATGCGGTCTGTAGTTCACAGTAGACGCGGTGCTGCCTGCCGGCTATCAGTAAGTCGATCGAAGCCGGCCTGCAGCGGTGCAATGACCCAAGCTGGGCCAACGTGCGGCCCGGCGACGACACGTGGCAGCTGAGAAGCATAGCATGTGTCACTTCCGGCTCTGGCCCTGCCCCAACGGGCATGAGCACTATCAGTGCATAATTAATGGGAAAGCTCAGCCCACCCGAGCACTGAACGGCTTGGACACCACTAAGAACCATTCTGCCCTCTTTCCTCTCACGTGGTAGATAGCTAACTCGTCGGCAGACCCCGCCCACGAATCTCACGCTCCCTTCACCATGGCGTCACCTCGGGAGTACAAATCCTTTACCCGGCTCGATCACGAGTCAAAAGCACGAACTTCACCGATTATGGCTCCATACTTCAGCAAGGGAATCTTGAGGCAAGCCGGCTTCACCGCTCTGTCCAGCAGCAGCCCCTGTCCACTTCCTGGACCGGCCGGGCGAACCGACTTCACCTGGGTCGGCCGGGCGAACCGACGTCACTGCGGCGTCATTAAGGCGTCACCGCCCTCAATCGGTCCGATCACGCCAGCGGACGATCGCCGACCACACCGCCCACTCCTTTCGGCGAACTCTGGTTCGGAAGAAAGGACCGAGTCCGTCTCTGGGGACATCAGTCTACAGAACAGGAATGTACTATGGTGAAAAGGCAGACACCAGCAACCATTTATGTGCCCTTCACGTGTCCATTTAGGGTGGAGCGGCAGCGAGGTTTCTCTCACCAGGCATAGTACCTACAGTAACCACAGTAAAACTATGTCGTTAACATTACATTAAGCCGCAGCGTATAGTGCTCTTCACGGGGCTCTTGTGTCAACAATAATTATCAGTTCTGAAGTTGTGTGTTTGACGAAAAGAGAGCATGTCGACCGTGACTGATGAAGCTAAGAGTTGTATATCAGATGGGTCGGACGAGGCCGGCTGACAGGTGTTGTGAGCCGTACCGCCCTTCCCTCGGCGGCGCCGCTGGGACTCTCTGCGCGCGGCCTCTAACAGCGTCACGCGTGTCGGGAGGATGACCGGCGGCGATCGGCCGCGACCGGCACCAATCAGAAGCCAGCTCCGCGTGACAGGCACCGACGTCGACCAATCAGAACACGGCGTTCAGACAACACGTCTGTTTTGGTGATACTGGATCGGGCAGTGGTGTGTGGGAGGCTTGAATCTCCTTCGAGACGGGCGATTAGACTGTAAACACTCAAGTTCGATGATGAAATAGTAGCTGATACCCAGTGGACCACCCAGGGTGCGTGTTTAGGTTGATACGTTAAAATCACTCCGATGGACCAATGGATAGTGGTGCCGTCCACGGTATCAACAGGATCGTCCATATTAATTTTAGATGGATGTCTCATGTTTGGAAGTGTCTCAATCTGTCAGACTCCTGCACTGATGACACTGATAACAAGCAACAAGCAACTATTGATTGTCAAAGTAGCTTGTGTTCGACCTAACTAACTAGTTTGCATGACTTAGTATTTTTTTTAAATAAATTTAGTCCGAATTTTTTGTATGGATGGATTTCCGAGGTCAGGACCCACGCTAAGCAGAGCTTGTTGCGCAGGCCCTGACCCCCACCACCGATCGTACCAATTTCCTGTTGCGTCGCAGAATTTAGACGAAAATTTGTACGTGCCCGACATACCGCGACACGGTCCGCCCCGCCTCACTGACGTCACCTTGACCTCAATTGCGACCGCTTGGGGCATTCCACGACATTTCGACCATTTTGTATCCCAAATTACCACCCTCATCTCTCACTTTTTGTCAACAATTGGTGTATTAGGATTATCTTTGGGTCCTGAATTCAGCTTGAAATATTAGCTCGATCTGACCCTCAGGTTATCGAGTTATAGCCCTCGGGCATTTTGCAGGCGCACTTTGCAGAGGTGTTTTCGGAGGCCGAAAGACTGCATTTGACTAACCAAATGCTAAAATACTTGTATGGTTTGAGTTTCACAATTTAAATGAAGTTTCTTTTCTCATTTTTGTTGGTGACCTTGAATGACCTGACCCACGTGACCTTGTGACAGTTTTTTTTTTCGGATGACCTTTCGTGTGGACCTTGGGTACACCTCTTGATTTCAATTTTTTCACCTCTCAAAATACTTGTCAATTGTCTTGTCTAAACCAATGCAACAAAATAAAAAATGTGTCGTTTTCCTCTAATCCTTCCATATTTCCATCAATATACTTTGCGTGTTTCAAATTACCCCCAAGGGGAGGGGTAACAGGCAAATATTGTCCCAATCTATGAGACCGATTTGGACGGGTTCTTCACCATTTGATTCCTGGCGGTGGTCTAAGACGGTCCGTTTCCGCATATATAATTGTATACACTTTGGTCTAATATAAGTGGACCAAATTGGACCAAAACCACCCAAACCACCAAAAATCGTTACAGACGACATCATGCCTCCAAACTATGAGACCAATTTTGGACAGGTATCTCAACCAAAAATTTTTTCGATCCAGGCGTGGTTCAAAAACTGTTGTGGATAATGAGTTTTAATCTACTTTGGTTTTAAGGCTAAGTGGACAAACATTAGACCAAAAAAGTCAAAAAAACGTTTGCAGACGACCGCCATTCTCAGGAACATATCAAAACTTGATTTGGACAAGATCTTGACCATTCGATCCGGCTTTTTTGGATCCAAAAACAGTTGCCGTGTTGAGTTTTACGAGTTTTGGTTCATTTAAAAGTGGACCAAATTGGACCGAAACCCAGCAAAAACTGGTGGTTTTTGTCCGATTTGCGATCCATTTAAATTCGACCAAAAAATGATTAAAAACTCAATACGGCCCTGCCTTTGGAACAAGCCAGATGAAAATGGTGAAGATTTGTGTCCAAATCGGTCCCCATAGTTCGGAGCATGACGTCTCTGCAACGATTTTGAGCGTTTTTTTGGTCTAATTTGCGGTCCACTTGATTGAATTCAAATTTAGATAAAACTATCCACCACAACATTTTGAACCACGCCGGATCGAATGGTGAAGATTCCGAACAAAATCAGTACATTTAGGTTCTGAGCATGACGTTCATCTGCAATGATTTTTAGCTTTTTGGGTCTAATTTTGTCAAACAACTTAGATTGAATCCAAATTATATAAAACTGTCCACCACAACGTTTCAAAACCACCGCCAGATCGAATGGTCTGAATAATATGCCAAACGGTTACATTAGGTTCGGAGCATGCATTGTTCCTCTGCAATCGATTTTTGGTGGTTTTGGGTGGTTTTGGTCCAATTTTGTCCACTTATATTAAGACCAAAAGTCGAGTTAGATCTTGCGGGCCCCTTTTGGACCCAAAGCCAGATCAAATGGTGAAGAATTGTGTCCAAATTGGACCCATATGTTCGGATCTTGACGTCATCTGGCAAATTATTTTTTTGGTGGTTTTTGGTCTGATTTGCCAATTAGATTAATCCAAAGTTTGATAGAACTTCTTGAAGACACTGTTTTGGACCACACCAGATTGATTGAAGAAGACCCGTTCAAGTCAGTCCCATATGTTCTGAGCATGACGCCGTCTGCAACGATTGTTGTCGTTTTGGTCTAATAATTGGTCCACTAAGAATGAACAAAAGTAGATAAAACTCTTATCCACAACGTTTTGAACCACGCTGGATCGAATGGTTAAGATACTGTCCAAATCCGTCCCATAGGTTTTGAGCATGATGTCGTCTGCAACGATTTTTGGTGGTTTGTGTGGTTTTGGTCCAATTTGGTCCACTCATATTAGACCAAAGTGCATACAATTATATACGGCACCGTCTAGACCACGCCAGATCAAATAGGTGAAGGACCCCGTACCAAATCGGTCACATAAAATTGGCAGATATTTGCCCGTTACCCCTCCCCTTGGGGGTAATTTCGAAAACACGACTTATATAGATGGAAAAATATGGAAAATTAGAAGGAAAAACGCCCTTTTTTATTGTTGCATTGTTTAAGACAAGACATTGAACAAGTTATTTTTGCAGAGGGTGAAAAATTTGAAACATCAGAAGGTGTAACCCGAGCGTCACACGAGGTCATCCGCAAAAAATGTTACAATGGTACACGTGCTCAAGGTCATTTCAAGGTCACGCAAAAAAAAAAAAACAAAAAAAAAACGTTTCATTGTGAAACTTCACCATACAAGTATTTTTAGCATTTGGTTAATCAAATGCAGTCTTTCGGCCTCCGAAAACACCTCTGCAAAGTGACCCTGCAAAATGCCCGAGGCTATAACTCGATAACCTGAGGTCAGATCAAGCAAATATTTCCACAGCTGAATTCAGGATAACCCTATACACCAATTTTGAACAAAAAGTGAGAGATGAGGGTGTTTTCGACTGGTCGAAATGTCGTGGAGTGCCCCCGCTGCCACTGGCCGCAGGCCACCTCAGTCAGGAGCAAATAGCGAGCGCCGAAGCGACTCGAACCCGGGCTGCCACTACCGGGATAGGTCAGAAGCCCAGCGCTCTCCCGACTGAGCTACGGGGGCGGACCTTATAAGTTATTAAGTTATTGGCTACCTAATAAATAACCTAATAAGTTATTGGCTATATTTTGACAAATTGAGTTTAAGGGAAAACAATGGCAACGTTTTAATTATTCATACATAAATTGGCTACAACACATGTGTTTCGAGAGTAATTATCGTGGTCACGCCATCAAAGTCTGAGCTGAAGAGCAATTAAGGTCAATAAAGGTCACAAGCAAACATTAGTTATTATCGTGTGATAATAACAGGCTGCATTTCACTGAGTGAGGACTCCAAATCAGCGTTCATGTGACATGTATTGACCTTTCTTGTTCTGCAATTCTGACTTGTATTGAAGTGACCACGATAATTACTCTCAAAACACATGCGTCCGAAATTTACATGTGAATAATTTGAATGTACCCATTGTTTTCCCAGTATATGCCGTATATCAGTATATGCCGGCTAAGCCAACTCAATAAGTTCTTATTTACAGTTTTTCGGTCCGTGCTTCAGTGTGTTCACTGATATGTGAAATATTGCAACCCTGCGTGTCTCTAATATTCCAACATTGAATATTAGAGACACGCAGTCACGTCACGTGTCATGACCTGACACACTGTCACGTGTCAGGTCATGTATACTCGTATCTGTCACGTGTCACGCTTAGGACTCGAGGGCCTCTTCTCTCCTCTCTTCCGCAGAGATCCTCGAACCTCGCCTCGCTCGGGCCACTTAGCTGGCCTGTATTGAGACCACTCGCCTCGCTCGGGCTGCACTTAGCCGACGTTAGCCGGTACTAGGACGTCTCGCCCCATGCTTATCCATGATCAACGCTGTGAGAGCAGCCAGCGGATATACGCTAATACTGCGACAAATGCGCTGCTGTTCTTCCCCGTCATGGCGTGGTCAGTATATTTAGCAGATGACCTTCAGAACAGCTTGCCGTCGATCGCTGCTACTCACCGCCGTCTTGGCAGTTGGCTTAGCCGGCATATATTTGAAATATATGCCGGCTAAGCCAACTGCCAAGACGGCGGTGAGTAGCAGCGATCGACGGCAAGCTGTTCTGAAGGTCATCTGCTAAATATACTGACCTCGTCATGACGGAGAAGAACAGCATTCCCAAAAATGATGTGCGGTTGTTCCTTGTTAAATAAAATGTAAGAAAGATCAGGGTGGTCCATATATGGTCCTTTTCCCACGTATCCCAACAGACTCGGAAACATTCCGCATGCGTTCTGGCACCTCATTCATCAGGTTGTCGAGTGTGTGTGGGGGCGTTGATTATCCAACATGCCGTTGCAACGGCATGGTTGATAATCACGTCTGTTTTGGTGATCCTCCCAGCGCGTTGGGAGGATTTGTACCAGGGTCTTTTCTGGGGTAACTGGCGTCATCTTGTTCAGGTCGCCTTGACGACTGCCTACATATTTGCGATCGGTGACAGGTCAGGGCTTTTGCCTGTTTAGAACCATTCTCTGCAACAAAAGTCCGAAAGTGATTGCGTCACCAATTCTTGGTCTTCTGGGCGTGAAGGTCCAGAGCGCCGTCTTCTTTCAGAAAATGCTCAGGACATGTCCGGTACGAGTTTGGCATCGGTTGGCAGACCGTCCTCCTCTTCACAGCATCGCTGATGTTCTGACCACTTGCAGCACTTCCTTGGCATACAAGTCGACGAAGGTTGTCTGGCCGCGGGGCACGAATGCAGGCCAGAGAGGCCTCAGTGGCTCATCATGACACAGATGAGGACTTTTAGAAGACCGCTAGAACGTCTCGGTGATAAGCAGTTCCTCGCTGTTTCTAATCCAAACCCATTATTTGTATAATCGTCGGGTGGATATGATACACTGGTGACCTGATTCAGGGCCATGGGACCTCTCTGACCATTCACAATAACGTGGTTATGCATCGATGTCTGCACTCATTTCACCAGGTGAGATGTGGTACGGGCTCTTTGGATACCTCCAAAGAAATTACCTCTGCCATGCCCAATCGGCTAGGCTCGAGTCGGCCGCTGGGGTTCTGTGATCACCCGACATGAACATATTCCCCACAGCCAGGTTTCGATAAAATTGCGTTTATTTATTTCACTTCGTGAGGCATATCCGAAGCATGCAACGGCTATTCCATGAATCGAGTAAAAAACACGTTACAATAGTTGGATTTGGGTGACGCAACACTCATACATCATAACACATCACAGAGCACAAAGCGCAACACAATCTCTCATAAGCGAGTGCAGTGAGTCATAAGACTACCGCGTGATCTCCCGCGGCGCGAAGAATGCCTGGCCGGTCATGTCTCCGGATCTGACCCCCATGAATTCTCCTCTTGGGTCCACCGAAAGCCAGGTATACAAAAAGAGTCCGAAGAACCTGGACGACGTGAAAAGGGTCGTAACTAGGGCTGTGCGTGCCATACCGGTAGACATGTGCCGGGTCTCATGCTCACGCTCCATCAGGTACTCTTTGAGCTCACATTTAAAACTAGCGTAGCTTTAACAGCGCAGCTCAGACGGCAGCTCGTTATACTCAGCGACAGCCGTGTACAAATAGCGACGCCTCCCAGACTCAGTCCGTATAGAGGGCGTCAGAAGCATGGCACTCTGTCGGGTGTCTCTCCCGTGCACACCTTGCCTAGTTACTAAACTTTCGGCAAAGTTGTGTGGCTCAGACGTAGACAGCATTTTTCGCAGTAACACTGCAGTAACACGTTTGTTTGCCGGTCGTGGGTGACTGTAGAATTCCGGACACCACCAACCGCTCATCCATTTCGGGACACCCTGTAGAGTTGCCAGGTGAGGGTGACCCTCAGTCTAGCCTGCCCACGATCGAACGGCCACAGTAATGGCGACCAGTGGCGCCCGCAGCAAACGGATCCGTCTGTCAAGCCATCCGCTTTTGGGGCGTGTGAGTAGACTGACGACATCCGGGTGAATTCCCAGCGGTATAGAGGGCGTCAGAAGCGTATAGATTTCCCAGCGGCAGCCGTACCACCCCGCCTCTATCCGGCACCACCCAGGAGGCTCCGTCACCGTCACCGTCACCGTCACCGTCACCGTCACCGTCGGGCATGTGACACGTCAGAGACGTGTTAACCCTCGCCTGGGCAGGGCAAATTCACTGCATGTCCGGGTAGAGGGGATTGGTACCATAGAGATCATATATACATCTCAATGGTACCTATGGTACCATAGAGATACCATATACCATACCCTATGGTATGGTATGGTACTACCATATACCATACTCTATGGTACCATAGAGATCATGTATATATGATCTATATGGTTGGTACGACCCCCTGGCGTTTCGCCCCTAATTGAGCTAGAGCTTCGATTAAGAAACGAGCGTGTTGCCTGTGATGAGAGGAAGCCATTGACATATTATTTTAAGGTCCTGGGTAAATAGGTGATCTCTGAAGTCATGTCAAAGACCAAAGTGTTACAAATCGTAAATGTGTGAAAATTGAATACTGATCGAGCCAAAATGGCAGAGGAACATCTTATTATGCTTAATACATGCCCAATTTGAAATCAGCGTCACAAAATTACCTTAAAACTGCCAAATTCCAAAAAGGTTAAGTCAGATCATCTGAGGTTAGTGACCTCGGTTGACCTTTGTAAGTGAACGACCCCAGTGAAACATATAACTATTTCAAATGCCTTCAATAGGCCTGTTTACACCGCACTAAATATATTCCGCGGAAATTTTTCCACAATCGCGGAAAGGCCATAATTTTGGATCTCGTCGCATAGGGCGCAGCAAACGGACACGCGAGCAGACACGCGTAAGGAAAATAGATCGGAAGAACTGTACCCAAAATCTAGGGAAATACGGGCCGAAAATGTACAAAGAATATCCGTGGAAAATTTCCCGCGGAATATATTTAGTGCGGTGTAAACACGCCTATTGTTTGAAATCAGCGTAAAAAAACTGTCCTATTAGCGGCCAGAAGCCCAAAAAGTCATCGGAGGTCATCGGAAGTCACATTCTCAGCAGATGACACACCTGTCACCTGGAAACACCTTTGCATTTTTAATAGCTTAACAGCGCTATGTCTCTACTGCGTCGGAAAGGTCACCCGACTGGCAGTGGCCGGCACTCCATTGCCATATGTGTCGTCAGTTAGAGCCATCCGTTGACTGGACGGCATTGCACCGTTAAGATTGCCAGTTGCCAGACGGCATTGCCAGTTCTACGGCATTCCTCTCCTGGAAATGGCGCAAGGCCCACCCAGATGACAAAAAAAATATGGTGCCAGAAAACGGATCACTTGACCGGTGCGGATCGGTATTCCGCGGTCGCCGTCGCTCGTCAATACTGCAGTCGTTCGATCGAAGACGAGTTACAGGGAGGGCTACAGCTAGATATACCTACCGGCTAAGCCATGGTCGGCCAGAGTATCAGCGACCAAGGGCTGAGGGAGACACTGAGGGTCCTCCCTCCTCAGTCTTCTCTGAATATACCGGCTAAGTTACGTCTGAACAGGGCAGCAGTGCATCAGTCACGGTATTAAAGGAAATAGTTCAACTTGGATTGTTTTTTGTCAAACACAATTTGATCATATTTTAAAATAGGTACAACTTCTTTTCATAATGTCAAAAATAGCTATACATCGCGCCGATTCAGGACAGAAGGACGTACATAACTAATTTTATCGAAACTATATGCGTACTCTCCGCAACGTCAAACGTGGCTCAGCCAATCAGATTCGAATGTATAGTCGCGTAAGATTACTGTATGGCCTCTGCCCAGTTGTGTGAGGCCCACAGTAGCCTCTGCCCAGGTGTGTGAGGCCCACAATCCTTCGACAAAAAGGCAAATATTTTCGGCTGGAGAGCCCTTTCAGCCCAGAAAACTTGCAGTTAGGGGTTTTTCAACACATTTTTTTCAACACATGGATTTTGAACTGCTATCTCAGTTCAAAACCCATGTTGAAGGTGAACTATTTCCTTTAACGCATCCACCGGTCGCTCTCACCAGGACTGGAAAGGCATCCCGACTGCATGGATAAAGTCGGAGACCATAAAGAGTCTCGTTGGATAAAGAGTACTGACTAAGTGGCCCGAGCGTGGAGTTCCGCTCAGGGAGCTCTATGAAGCAGCAGCAGGGAGCCCGAGGAGCTCCGTAGTGGTGGTGTCTGGAAGTGAGCCGAGAGAGAGCGAGTCACGAGCCCTGGGTCCTGTACGTCTGGCAGGGCATCAGCGCGGGGCGGGGCGGGGCGGGTGACGAACCACACACCCACGCTGGATGTAAACTGTGTGATAGCCGCGTGCCAGTCTCGAGTGTGACCGCCGCATTCCACCACTGATCGACCCCCCCCCCCCCTACACCGCGGCGCGCGCGGGGGCGGGGCGGCGTCGGGGCGGCGGCGGCGGCGGCGGCAGGGCGGCGGCGGCGGCGGGGGCGGCGGCGGGGGCGGCGGCAACGGAAGCAGCCGACCATCTGCCAGGTGACAGCCAGCGGATCAGACTGTTCAGCAGGCACCAGCGGTGGCCCCGGGGTTCGCCCTCAGTCGATATGTTGGGGTCGGGTGGCTTTCCCCAAGCAGACATATGCAATGTAATGTAGCCGACGTAGCATGTACTGAATAATGATATCGCGTGTACTGCGGCCAGTTTCGCTATTGCAGACAATCTTCCGCGAACAGTGCATGTCAGTCCACTCCGCAATGTAATATTCACATATTATTAAACAGATGCTTCAACATAATTCGCTTACTTGGAAAAACGATCACACTGGCAAGAACACGGTTAGTTAATATAATTATTCCGAAAACGGCAAATAAACCGTCAATTATTGATTCAGTCTGCAAATGCACGGGCCAGTAAATGTTAAAGGGAATGTTTCACATTAACATAAGATTTGAGTTGAGATGGCCAAGTTGTTGGATTTCCACTGAAATTAAGTATTGTAGAAGTTAAAACACCCACAGCAGGTCTAATCGAAAGTAAATTTTGAGTTTTGGTTTTGACATCTGCAAAAATAAGCCCCTAGTGTATTTGAATAGCCGCGTAAAGCCGATGTCGTCATCTCTCTTTATCAAATGTTTGATGAAAGTAGACTTGTTTTACATTTGGCTATACATTAGCCATACACTAGCCATAACACATTGCAGGCGTTGATTTTTTTTTTATTATTCCAAAACACATTCCTTCATATGACGTCCATCAGCCCAAATAATTAAAACTTANATAAATCAGGACGGAGCTAACTGCAAGGATGAACCAATTGTTCCTGGGAAACCAGTGAAGGGACTCCGTGTAAATTGGCCATACTGGTGTGACGATGCGACATATGAACACCATCCTCCGCCGCGTATCAGCGCGGTGGACGGGACAGATGTGACAGGTTTCGGGTGACGGGTATCCCAGGTACTCGCCGGGACAGGTGTGACAGGTTTCGGGTGACGGGTATCCCAGGTACTCGCAAAAAACACGTATGGTCAGATCATTGCTACTGAAGGAACACGCCGGATCAATTATATTTTTATTAAGCGCCAACTACGTGGAAGCACTGCCAGTCGGAAAACAGAACCGGTTTATTAATGGTCTGTTTATGTCACCATGTTGCAGGTTTTAATTGTATGAAATGTTGTATTACAATGATAGTTACTTAATGACACTATTTACTGGCCATTGTGTTCAATAACGTGCATACATAAAAGTAATGTTATGATGTAAAATCATGAACAAATCTGTATTTGTACAAGTTAAAGAAAACTAGCATCAAAATGGATTAATTCAAGTTACGACTGTGACTAGATATGATCCGTATTGTTACAAGCACTGTCTCTCATCATTTAACTGTAATCGGTTCTCTCGATCTAAAACCTCAAACTGCGAGAACAAATATCACATGACATGTGTATTCGAGCGGATCACACCTTAAACAGACACAGACCGTTAAACGAAACACGCGTTGGACATGCTGATAGCTACTTCCTACGGCGGGTTAAAAGGGGCGTTGTCCCAACTGCTGCGTCTGCGTCGGTCTCGTGACGAGCGCTGGTCGCTGGAGCGCCCACTAGACGAGTTGATGCGACAAGACTCTCCATCTGGAATCGGGGTGGAGTAGGCCATAGGTAGACAAGGCCAACAGGGTATGACACGCTATATGGGAATGCCGAAACGGGACCGCGGCACGAGGGAGAAGGGGGAGGGAGGGATAGGCCGAGTTAAACGTGAGAGAGAAGAGATAACTGTCGGAAAACGGACTGAAGCGGAGACACAGACAGAATGGGATAGGTGTGTATGACGCGTCAACGGGATTCGTCATTGATAAGAAATGTAAATGATGTGTTCTGAGATGATGAGTACCAACGTTATTTTAAAACTTGTGTGTTTGTACATTTAGTTGTTTGGATAGACCAGGCAGCTTAGAGGGATATTGGCAAAACAGTTGGTAGCCTTAAAACATTGATCGCACCGATTTATATAGTTTTACATCGAAAGTTAGCATGAAAATTGCATTAATTACAAGTAATTTGCTAGCAGTGCAGTGGTTAGTATAAATGCAGCCAGTTAGTTGTAGTGACTGGGCAACTTGTTATGAACATAAAATATTGAGAGCTACTGCAGTGGGTTTACAAGGCTTCGCATGCAGCCAGCATATAATAGCCGTTTTCACGATGACTTATTTTGCGCGAAATATTTTAAAACATGTCAAAATGTTTTAAAATATTTTATTAGTAGCCGTCTCCACGATGGACTAATTTGCGAGAAATGCCCTCGCCCTACGGTCCCGTAGGGCGAGGGTTAAAATATTTTTTCGTCATTTAGTCCATCGTGAAAGCGGCTACTACTAAAACATTTTAAAATGTTTTAAAACATTTCGCGCAAAATAATCCATCGTGAAAACGGCTAATATCATCATGTAGCTAGTGAAAAGGTTGCCATTCTTCAATGTGAGATACACTGCAGTTGTGCGGCAGTTGCCTTTATTTGTGGATATAAGCTCTGAGCCTGCATCGGGAATGTTAAATCATTAATAATATCAGTTTAACAGCCATTTATTAGTATTTTTCCCATTCAGCATGAATTTTACATTTAATGAAATATATGTTGGTGAAGTTGTTGTATTTGTAACTGATATAGGTTCTATCACACCATGACAGCCAGATGTGAGCCCTGCAATTTATTGTTTGAAAGAAGTTCAAGTTATATGATGATTCGATGAATGCGGTGTTGGAACACAAAGGCAACGATTGCAACGATTTTGCCAAGGCATAATCCCCAGTACCCGATATTCTTCCGTCACTGGAATACCAAGAATAACACGATCTTGTCGACACCATGACATATAAGGCCCCTCATAGTCAGGTGGGCTTAGGTTGTGGGAAAACCTTTTTACTCGCATTTTTGGTAGCTGTGTGAAATAGGTCAGAACAAACCAGAGCAAACAGCGCGACGGAGGTCAACATGTGGAAAGTGTTTAGAAAGCGAGGGAACGATTAAAAGCATTATCACTCAGCATTTGTCCTTGGTGTTATCTTTTTTCTTCACGATTTCTTAGTAGATCTCAAATGAAATGTCTTTGGGAATGATGACATCGACAAGTGTGCTTATATTCAAAGTGTATAGCAGTTATCAGCCATTCACGAGTTCAATCTAAACAACTGAATTAGTAGCGTACGTCTGTGCGCGTTTGTGTGTGTGTGTGTGTGTGTGTGTGTGTGTGTGTGTGTGTGTGTGTGTGTGTGTGTGTGTGTGTGTGTGGTGTTGTGTGTGTGTGTGTGTGATGTGTGTGGTGTTGTATGTTTGTAATAAATCTGGATTATAAGCGAAGAAAGCGGTCTCATATAATGGTGAAATAGTAGTAATGACAGAGTTGACAGACATAACTTATTAGCATATATACAGTCAAAAACAGTTTCTGTTTCTTATCCTTGTCCTCAAACCTTATACTCAAGTTGATCGAAAAAATAACAAAAGAGTTTCATGGGAAATATAACAAAATATGCAGACGTGTGATCAGATCCCGAAAATGAATCCCGGGATCTAATCTCTGGGATCTGGATCCCGGATCCAATGGCATCATAGATTAACCTTCACAATTTGTCGATGGATCCACTGGGATCATAGATCCGTCTTCAACATTGGCCGACGGATCCGCCGGGATCCAAGATCGCAGGCACCATTTTGCACTTGAATCCACTGGGATTTGAGTCTCGCCATTATACAGATACATATTTTTGAAATCCATATTTTAAGTAGTTCTCAGTACCCTTCAATTCGTTGTAATGCAACTAGCATGGGCGTATGTCTTAAGTTACATTTTGTCAAGCAATACTATACTTATGGCCTGGTTGAAATTCGGATATTATCGGATCCGAGATCCGTAATGATCAGAGATCCATTTTCATGGTTAGTCTTGAGATCATGTGGTATGCAAGATCCATTCTCAAATTTAATCGAGGGATCCACTGGGAAACAAAACCCACTGTTGTATTTTGTCGTGGGATCCAGTGGGACCATAGATCTAACATTGCGTTTTGTCGAAAGATCCTCTGGGATCATAGATCCTTCTTTTAGATGCATGCACATTTCTAAAAGTATGCATGTACAGAGTGATGGGTACTGTGTGGTGGTGTATTGCATTCGCCAATTGCTGCCTTTGCAATTTCCTTATTGGTGGATGACTCCAGCAGTATAGACAAGGACAGAACTAGATGACGGAGAGCTCATGTGACGCATCGTCATTTCTGGCTAGTCTGGCTTAAAATTAACCGGTCTGTAACATAATCAGAGTGCTTGTCGTTCTCCTTGGCCAGCATCTCACGTGGGAGTGTCACAGGTTTGTGGTCGCACGCAGAGATAGCCCGAGTTATCAATTAACCATCAAGGAGTACAAAGGTTATTAGTCACTCTATTTCCGGCATGCCTTCGAAATCACTGGTACAGAATTCATGTTTTGTCCAATATCTCATCTAGCGTTTGGGGTTCGTCTAGAGCGGTGTAAGGAAGGGGCCCGAATTCCGTTGTGAGAAGTGCGACTCACAGTAAACAATGACTTATTACTGGCTTGGCTTTGGCATTGACGGTTACTACCGTTAGGTACTCATATCTTGCAGTATCCTCGTATCATCGGTTGGATAATCAAATATGATAACCCATAACTGTTAGAATGTCATTAGGGATTGTTATGTTAACCCTCACCAGTGTAGGGCAAGATCACTGCGTGACCGTGTAGGGAGGGGGAGGGGTACGAACCCCCTTGGCACTTGGCCCCGAATTGAGCTAGAGCTTTGATTAAAGACGAACGTGTTGCTTGTGACGAGAGGAAGCCATTGACATCTTATTTTAAGGTCCTGGATCATTATATGACTTATGAGATCATGTCAAAGATACAAATGTCATCAAAACGTAAATGTTAAAAAAACTAATCGAGCTAACATGGTAAAGGAACAACTTATAATGCTAATAGACACCAAATTTGAAATCAGCATAACAATGACCTAAAAACTGCCAAATTAAAAACAAGGTCATGTTAAGAAATCTGAGGTCATTGACCTCGTTTGACATTTGAAAGCGTATGACCCCAATGGAGTATATAATTATGTAAAATGGATCCCAGATTTTAAATTAGTGTCACAAACTGCCCTAGAAACGGACAGAAGACAAACAAAGACATCTGAGGTCATCGGAGGTCAGTGACTTTGGTTGACCTCTGAAAAGGTCAATCGAGATCACAATCTCTGCAGAAGCCACAACTGTCACCAAGAAACTCCTGTGCATCAGCTCCTAAACAACACCTACTCGGAAACTGTACATGTTTCAAGGATCGATACTACAGGACGCCAGCTTTGCCAAACACGACCTTGAGAAACAGGTGAAACGTCGTTGGGCGCAAATTGACCCAAAGGTGTCAGCGAGCCCTTAAACCCCAATAAACAAACAAGGTCAAACGTCATAGGTCATATGGGTTAGAAGTTCAAAATTTATAGTGTAGGTATGTGTCAAAACTCAAATTGTTTCAAAGTATGGTACTGACATTTGCATTGCAATCAGTTGATAACTACGCGAGTTATTCCTGAAAAAAAAAACGAAGGGGTGCATCCACCTCCTGCACTGGCGAGGCTTAACCCGCGCTTGACCGGGGTCTCAGCCGAACGCCATTGACCGGGGAGGGGCAAATATTTCCCCCTCGTAATCTCCGGAACCTATGATTGCAGTGAGAAACGCAAGAAGGCGTTCGAAAGCTCTCAATGAGACGCATATAAAGCATACTCGAAATTTGGAAATTGAGGTCACATATCAGGTCAAGGTCGGATCAAAGGTCAAAATCGAGAAATTTGAGTATCGACCATACTTTCCATATAGAGCCTTTGATTGCCACCCTTAGTGCTCCCGATGACATAATACACATTTGGCATGAGCTAAAATGATACTTTTGGCAAAGAACAAGGCCATGGTCAGGTCACAAAAGGTCACTATCCGCAAAATATTTTCGAAAGTCATGCGACACATGTTTGATGGGCGTAGAGGGTATACGTAAGCATCTGATAGTGATAATCATTTTACCTTATTAACCCTCGCCCGGGTAGGGGGTGGATGCCATCCCCCTCGTGTTTTTCCCAAAAAACTCACGTAGTTTAAAACCGATCGCAATGAAACTTTCAGTACCCTACTTTTGAACAGTTTGACACATACTCAGAAAACTTCAAACTTCCAACTTTCACGACCCTTGACCCTTTACCTGTTTCTCAAGGTCATGTCAGGCGAAACTGGCGTCCCATAGTATCGATCCTTGTTACATGTTTAGCTTCCGAGTGTTTGACGTTCATAAGCCTGCAAAGGTGTTTCCAGGTGACAGTTGTATCTTCTGCTGAGAATGTGACATCGACTGACATTTTCTAAGGTTAACCAATATCACTGACCTCCGATGACCTCCGATGACTTTTGGAGCTTCTGGCCGCTTTTAGGACAGTTTTTGACGCTGATTTCAAATATTCGAGTAATTTGACATAGTTTTATGCTTCACTGGGGTCATGCGCTTACAAAGGTCAACCGAGTTCACTGACCTCAGATGACCTGCTATAACCTATTTTAATTTGGCAGTTTTTAGGTCATTTGGTGGCGCTGATTTCAAATTTGGTATGTATTAACCCTCGCTCGAGTAGGGAGGTGGATGTCATCCCCCTCGGTTTTTCCCAAATTACTCACGTAGTTTGTAACTGATCGCGATGAAACTTTCATCACCCTACTTTTGAACGAACGATTTTACACATTCTTTGAAAATTTACAATTTCCAACTATCATGACCCATGACCTGTGACCTGTTTCTCAAGGTCATGTCAGGCGAAACTTGCGTCCTGTAGTATCGATCCTTGTTTCATGTTTAGTTTCCGAGTGTTTAACGTTCAGGAGCAAATGCAAAGGTCTTTCCAGGTTACAGGTGTGTCTGCTGCTGATTATTTGACCTTGACTGACCTTTTCTGAGGTCAACCGAGGTCACTGACCTTCGATGACCTCCGATGACATTTTGGGTTTCTGGCCACTTACAGGACAGTTTTTGACGCTGATTTCAAATATTGGAACCATTTGACATAGTTATATGCTTCACTGGGGTCATGTGTTTACAATGGTCAACCGAGGTCACTGACCTCAGATGACCTGAAATGACCTTTTTTTAATTTGGCAGTTTTTATGTCATTTTTACGCTTATTTCAAATTTGGCATGTGGTAAGCATATTAGGATGTTCCTTTACACCATTTTGGATCTATCACTTATCAGTAATCAATTTTCACACATTTACGATTTGTGACATTTCGGTCTTTGACATGACCTCAGAGGTCACCTATTGACCCAGAACCTTAAAATCATATGTTAATGGCTTCCTATCGTCACTAGCAACACGCTCGTATTCGAATCGAAGCTCTAGCTCAATTAGTGGCGAAACGCCAGAGGGTCGTACCACCCCACCCCTCTACCCGGACACGCAGTGAATCTGCCCTACCCGGGCGAGGGTTAACTCATTTAAGTGAAGTAGTGCCAAAAACAGGTCAAATTCAGGTCAAGAAAGGTCAAAGTTTGAAATGGATAAATCGCAAAAAGGCATGTTTCTAGACCAATTGTATCTCAATTATATTTTTTAACATTTATTTGTCTATATCTTGTCAAAGAAGGCCTAAAAACCAATTTGAAAATATTATGTCATGTCTTACCAATCTTAGAAAGCCGTTAGTAAGTCAAAACTAAAGGGATTGTTTTGAGATTTGTTAAGATATTTTTATATTTGGTTCTCAACGTGAGTTCCGTTTTTTATCATTTATTTTTTTTACCGTTAAAAAATGGTCGTCAAAAAGCAATTTTTTTCTTCAAAAATCTGAGATGAACATTTTGCAGGCCATGATTTTTAGATTTTTTTTTGCATTTTAGTTAAAACTCAGTCTAAGTAATGCCTGTTTAACCCGCGCTTTACTGGGGTATATTTTGTAACACGAGTTACTGGGAGGGGAGCAGGCTATTTATAGCCCCCCTCTGATCTCCGGAACTACTGGACCGATCTCGAAAAAAACTCAAACGGCATTAGATAGCCCTGTTACATTTGTAGGGGTAAACATAATACTGTTAACCTCAGGTCACCGATGACGTCACAGGTCACGTCAAAGGCAAAATGTTTGACCGTGTCATCGAAGTTCGGTGGATGGGATCGTCGCGCAAAAATGCGATATAAAATGCATAATCAGTTCATAAATCGGTATGATTCGTGTATCTAACACCGCAAACTACCATTATAAGCTGTTTTTTGTTTACCCTGGGTCAGGTCAAGGTCATCCGAGGTCACGAAGTCAAACTGCAGATTACGGTCAATAGAAGTTGTAACACATGTCTATGGGTTCGTTTTTCGACTAGAGCACGAAAAATGACCTGATAACATTGTTTTTGTTTTCCATGCAAATAGAAGTAAAAGGCAAAAAACGGAAATGAAATTTGTATGCATGGTAATGCTGTAGAGGTGGTCGAATTTTGGCTTTGAAAGGTTGTAAGTCAGTCATTTTTACAGATATCGACTTAAAACTTGCCGAACATGTTTATTGTTTTCTTCTAGAACATACATACTCAAGTTTTTTTTTGAAACTTCGTATTTTTTGAAAATTTTGTAAAAAAATGGACTTCTCCAAATTTGTGTTTTCAGTGAATTTTGAAAAACCGAGATAGCAGTCTGATAGCCAAGTTTATTTTCTGTGATTTGTTATATCACAATTGAAGTTATTTTATAAGCTGCACTTTTGACAGTTGCTCGCAACACCTTATTTTTCAACAAAAAACGCAGAACATGACGTCACCCTGACGTTATTCCTGTTTGACCTATCATAGTCTTATCGTTTTTCTTGTGGCAGTATGTGCCAAATTAATGTGCAGTAACGTACTGGAAATTTGGTGAGGATATCGCTAATAGCTTAGGAGAAATTGTGAAATAACGGGAGGGGGTATAAATAGCCCCCCTCAGTAACTCGCGGGTTAAGTTTAGCTTATTTTATCGTTAAAATCGTGTGTAGTGATGACACAAAATATGCTATATCTTAAAATTTCATCTATTTTTATTCTATTTTTCCCACTGAAGATGTAACATTGTTGTAGAAAGTTCTACAAGTTTCACGATAATAGCACTATTTTATTGTGAGCTATCGTGAAAACTCGTCACGGGGGGCAATGTTTGTTCCCCCCCCCGGTCAAGCGCGGGTTAAAGGTCATAATGACATTCGGGAGACTCGACAAGACTTGACTTCAAGAAGAATGCTGTTCCGTGATTTTTTCGACATCACTGAAATTTTTACGGAGCTTTATAAGAAAAGAGTTAACCAAAACAACTAATCAAGAAGATATAAATAAAATTGGCGATGATACAAATAACGTGATAATTATCGAGACTTGTGATTGGTATTAACCCTCGCTCGTGTGGGGCAGGAGCACTGCGTAACCGTGTAGGGGGGGGGGGGGGGACGACGCGCCCTTGGCGTTTGCCCCTAATTAAGCTATAGCTTCGATTCAAAACGAGCGTGTTGCTTGACGACTATGATTTAAAGTTTCCTGGTCTTTGAGTGACTCCTAGGTCATGTCAAAGCCAAAATGGTCATTAAATCGCAAATGCGTAAAAAAATGAGAAACTTTTCGAGCTCAAACCATACTAGAAACATCTTATAATGCCTTAAATAGATGGCCAATTAAAATAAGCATCAAACAAAAATGAACCCAAACAAATGTCCAATTAAAAAAGATCATGTCAGGTCATCTGAGGTCAGTAAACTTGGGTTGCCTTTGGAAGCTTATGACCACGGTGGAACATAATCATGTAAAATGAGTCCCAGAATTGAAGTCAGCGTCAAAAGCTGCACTAGAAACAGACAGAAGACGAAAAAAGACATCTGAGGTCATCGGAGGTCAGTGACCTCCGTTGACCTCTGAAAAGGTCAATCGAGATTGCAGTCTTTGCATGAAGCCACATTATGCCCAGCCTGAAGCACCTTGCATATGGCTCCTGAACAACAAACACTGCGGGAACTGCACATGTTTCCACGATCGTTTAACTAACGGGTACGCCAGTTTTCGCCAAACACGACCTTGAGAAGAGGTCCATCACAGGTTCATTGGGTTATACAGTTTAAGAAGTTCAAAATTTTCAGGGAATGTGGCAAATTAATGTAAAATGGGATGCTGAAAGTTGCATTAGCCGTTTTCAAACGATGGTTTAATTTTCCGCGAATGTTTTAAAATGTTTAAGTAGTAGCCGCTTTCACGATTGACTAAATTGGCGAAAAAAGGTTTTAACCCCTCGCCCTACGGTCCCATACGGCCGAGGTTAAAACTTTCCTCGGCAAAATTAAGCCGCATCGTGAAAGACGGCTACCACTGAAACATTTTAAAAACATTTTAAAATGTTTTAAAAACATTTCGCGCAAACTAAGCCATCGTGAAAACGGCTATTGTGATCAGGTGATATTTTACGTGAGTTATTCCTGAAAAACCGAGGGTGGCATCCACTCCCCTTACATTGGCGAGGGTTTAAAGGCCTTGGACCGTTATCAAAAGCCATTAATAATATTTAGCATCCCTCGCTTCAACAATGTGGCCGCTCAACATATGTCCTGGAATTTTTACAATATTGTCGAGCATGGTGAAGCTTTAAAAAAAAAAACGCTCGTGGGGTAATGTTCTTAGTGCATGGCGAATAAGTATTCCATTGACCCAGTGCTTAAACTTTAGTCGTGTATTAACTGGAGTGGTTTAATACAACTCCCGGGATTGATAATACACTGTTGAGCCTTAGGTCAATGACCCTGCATTGAGCTCCTTAGAATAATGTATCTTGTACTTGAATCTGTACAGAAAAAGTTGTATTCGCTCGAAACGACCAACGCACTAAATCGTTTAATGCACTCGTGGCATTAAAGATTTCAGTTTTATGACTCGCCTTCGGCTTCGTTCCCATAACTGAATCATTAATGCCACTCATGCATAAAACTTATTAGTGCATGGCCGATAAGTATTTCCCAATTGAACCCGCGTGGCTTTACTTTAGTCGTGTATTAACTGAGTGTTAATACACTCCCCGGGAAGTGATAATACACTGCTGACCTTAGGTCAATGCCCTGCATTGAGCTTCTTCAGAAATATGTTATCGTGTACTTGAAATCTGTATCGAAAAAGTTTGTATTCGCTCGAAAGCGACCATGCACTAAATCGTGTATGCACTCGTGGCCATTAAATATCAGTTTATGAACTCGCCTTCGGCTCGTTCATAAACTGAATCATTAATGCCACTCATGCATAAAACTATAATATTGGTTGGTCGTTTTCCTTGGTTGATGTAAACATACATCATTTAAGCTCCAACGAACCTTGAAATATAACAGAAGTTGTTGGGGCAAAACACAAAGTGGGTGGGAAAAAATACAACGTCGGCGGTGGCTCCATGCCCCATGGTGTTTCAATAGGAAACTCGGCGCCAATGGTGACATGCCGTTCAAAACCCATATAGCCAGCCCAAGTCACGCTATTGTGCACTATGAAATAGGCGCTACGAGCACTGTCGTGTTTAATGTAATGATGTCTCAATATAGCTATTTCTTATCTGCTATTGTAAATATAATTGGCATGCTCTAAATGTGCGCTCCAACAGTTCTACTTCGTCTGCTGCTACAGGTTAGTACAAAATTATTGAAAAACTTGATTTCCTTGATTCAGCATAGATGAAGATCCATCCTTCTTCTTACTGTCGACTGTGGGATTTTTCGTTCCACTGCATGGGGGGATTTCAAGGCACTGGAGGTGATTCGTCCCCCAGCTAACATGTTAGCGGAGGCCATAAGAGAAGGGATCGTTCAGATCGTGACTCCAAGGCCGCAACAGGAAGCTTATCGACCTTTCGCCAAGGAATAAGTATAAGGTATATACGGCTACTAGCGCATGGGCGGCTATCGCCAATTATTTATTTATTTCGCATAGTCGTTGCTACTAATTATCTATGCCCGGTTTCTGGATGAGCAGCTTATCAAGCTCACAGCCATATGAGATGTTCGGCTCTGGTCACATCACAACAGCTGTGAACAATGATAACGACCGTCTGTATCTTCATCAAGCCGCAAGAGCTCATAAGTCATGATCCACCTGATACACTGCAAGACAGTCAAGAACCTATATACTTATTCAAGAACGCTATGGCTTCTCGTTTTCCCTATTAAAATATGACAGCGCTTTTAGAGAACCCATAGTTTTTTAACAAAGAAGTGTACAAATTTTTCGGGAAGAGTAATTCCCTCTCTAAAGTTCTTCGTGAAGAACATGTAGCCAGCGACCGTAATATTAAAGTGCATAAAAGGGCAGGCGCAACTTTTTAAGGCGACTTCGGTGAAACACATTTATTTGTATTTTTTCATAAGAATCTTGTAAAGAGAGCTTGGCGGCGATACTTCTTCTGCGAGTAACTTCAACAAAACGTTCTGTGCTATATGTCATCAAATCAACATTTAGGTACACTGCTAACACCTGTACTATACAGTATATACCATTAGAAACATGTAATGATTCATTGTACCGGACATACCGGACCGTGTCCAGGTATGTCGGGCACGTAAAACTTTCGTCTCTAAATTCTGCCGGCCAACGAGGAGATTGCGCGATCGGGTGGTGAGGTCAGGACAGCGAACCGGCTCTGCTTAGCGCGGGTCCTGACTCGAAATAGCCATCCATACAGAACATTCGGGACTAATTTTTTTTTTAAATGTTATTATTCAATTTCAAGTTTTAACCTTTCGTTACATTAATTTGAGCGCTTTACTTGACCTTTACTTCACGTACATTAAGTCAGGTGGTAAAATGAGTATCAATTTCGATTTCTACGCCTAAAATAGTATGAAAAACATGTGCTGCATGACTTTCGTATAATTTTTGGGCATAGTGACCCTATGTGATCTGACCTTGACCTTGACATTTTGCCAAAAATCCCTAATTAGCTAATTTTGGATGTGTGTCATACCTTTGAGAGCACTCTGGGTGTCATGGTTGCAACCAGATGTCTTTGAATGGAAAATATGGTCTATTAGAACTAGACGTAAACTAGAACGGCTAAGATTTTGACGGCTTTGAACCTGACCTGTGACGTCACCAACTGACCTCTAGGCAACATATTTTTTTTTCGTCGATGAAACTTCCCTGGGCTATCGATTGCCGTTTGATTCAGCGCGATGTGTAATTGGTTCCGAAGATACAAGGGGGGCTAAAAAAGCCCCCCCCAGTGACTCGTGTTACAGAAGAAAAAAAACAGTGACTGCCGGGTTAACCCTACTCCCTGCTTGGTGGGGCCGATTCCGCTCCCATCGTTTTTTTTTGCATGCCGCTTCTAATTTGTTTAGCATATGGTCTTGAAGCTTAGTGACATATCTCAAAATTAAATTAACATGTGACAAAAATAAATAAATATTCCGGCCAGCAGAGGCGGTGCCAGGCTGCTGTTTTGGGGACGGTGTTACAAATGGGTTGTGTGACGCATACTTCCTTTAGAGTTTGCAGTGCAATAAATGCGTCACAAGCATTTTCTTTACAATATGTATCATAAATACTAGGATTTTGCATATTTTGGGGCAGAGGTACACTCAGGTACAAAAATGGGAGCCGATACCCTCCCTCAAATTAGGTCCAACTTCAAATTAGCAAGATGATGAAAAGCATTACAAAGCAAGACGTTAAGCAAGACGAAAAGCAAGACGTTATTTGCCTAAAATTTAGTAGTATACTTGCACGTCCGAGTTATATGCAGCCAGTGGGTTGCTAGGTGGCTCAAATTGGTGGAGTGTAGCTGACTTAATCCACCCAGGTAGGTTTGATATGTTTCTACGTAATTCAAGTATTACAACTTTTATGCAATCACCTCTTATAAGCGAGTCATTTAGTTGTATACATTGATTATTCATCTGTCAGTCACGTAGAGGAACATTAAATTTCAAAAGTGTGACCAAAGTTCATCGATGATAGGAAATGACATGGAGGGCATTAAAGCCCTACAAAGCATCTTGATGAAGTGTTGCTTAGTTCTGCTAATAGGAATTGAAATGGAGCGTATTTCAGTGAATGGAAATATCGATGTTATTAGTCGAGTCTGGGGAAGCTCAGACCATATTTAACAACAGTGATTCGGTCGAGCGTTTTCCATTTTCATTTGTTAGGCATCATTCGGGGTCCATTTGGGATTTACAGGCAAAAACGGTCCTTTCAAGTATGTCAACAAAGGGTATTGCATCATCCGACAAAACTGAATAATGTGCTGTGTCCCCTTCTTCTGGTAATGACAAGTAGGCTGGTTAACTTCACGACGCTCGACACTAAGCCAGCAGGCCAAGAGCAACATCCGGAGCAAACCTTTATAGTGACCTTGCTCATAACAGGCTTTACTGGTAAACCTTCCACGTGCAATGCCCGAGCTGTCTTGCGACACCTGGGATCCTCGAACCTGACGTCTGCTTTGCTCTCATGTCCACTGGTTTTTCTGCTTTCAGAATTCCAGTTCAATGGAAAAGGATGACTGCGTCATTTAATAATACTATGAAAAGTCGGTGCGTTCATCACCTAAACCATGCTCTTACAAGGTTATAATAAAGTTCAAGTAAATGTACAGTGGTGACACTCGCAATCCTGCGTAATAAGCTTGCAATACAGACGAAATACCAGGATCTAGCTATTTGCCAGCTTTTTTATCACGTTGTCTGTAAGAATAAAGACATTATTCATCAAACCCGAGATATGAAAGTCAAAATGTCATCAAGAGGTTTCAGTATGAATGAAGAATGATTTCAATCAGTTGAGGATGCTAAGATTGAGATATAGTAGGAATTGAAACCTGAATGCTACTGGATGGACCAGAAAAAAACGTCCTGCTGCTTTTTCCCAATGTAATAAAAGCTAAAAACAATATTGGGAAATTGATAAATTCCACGAATGTAAATTTCCAACCCATGACAATTTGTATCACAAACCTTGTACACGCTTTAGCTGCATGACAAAACAGTCAAGTTTTCTAGACGACATGTTTTCGCGGAGGCAGAGATAACCGCATTTCGCAACCTTGCCGATAACTCGGACGGACATGGCTGATTAGATCGTATTCCCATAGCCATGTCCCATGTATCTTGGGTGTCACATGCTGTTTGTTTTCCTTCGAGCTGCCGATGCTTTTGGAAACATTTAGCTTGTCTCCGTTTTTATGAACCCACAATAATAAATATTGGAGAGAGTCTAGAGAGCATAAGATTATTTTTCGCATAGGTTGATATAAGCGTAAAATTATTTTTTGGCGTAGGATGTTGCAAGCGTAAATTATGTTGTCGATATATCTAACGGCGTGCAGTAATGTCGCTACTCGCAAAATAAGCTTAATGCCAAGTTAGAAGAGGGTTAATCAACAACCACTCACCCCCTTTCCAGCAGGGCGTGGCAGTTTTAATAAAGGCGCAGCCGGGCTCAACGTTAAGGCGTTCCTCGTTTCCAAGTGGGTCAAGAATAACCGCCGCCTACGAATAAACTACACTTGTAATATATATATATAATAGTATATATACTATCATATATATAATATATATATATATATATACTATATTATACTATATATATATATATATATATAATATATATATATAATATAAATAGGATAACCACCTACGTGTCCTCAAATATGATATCGTTTAAATATTTTAGGCCCCAGAGGTCATCAAAGTCAAATGATAATTTTTGTCCAAAATGTTTTTTCGGCAATAACTTTTTCCTAATAAAGATGAAGCAATACGTTTGAAGTAATCGGTTTTCTCGCCAAGGTTCTTCGAAACATATTCAGGTTGACCAGGTTAGCCCGCGCCCGACTGGGCCTCTGCATTTCCTTCGCCCGACTGGGGGGTGTTTGAACACCCCCTCTAACTTCGGCTTCCCATGGCACGCAGACCAAAAACAAAAGACAACTGGTCGAACGCGTTTCAAAATCATTGCGAAACTATTTTCAGACTTTTTTTCGCTCACGTCCAAAACTCAGGTCACTGAGGTCATCGAAGGTCAATTTTCAAGTTTTAGGACATCGCTCCAGAAACCCCCGAAATTCTCGCAACCTATGCTATCTAGAAACGAACGTTTCAAAAGAACAATCGCTAGCTGAAAAATTTTCAATTCGCATATGTATGTCCTCAAAATTGACCTCAGGTCAATAGTTTAGGCTCTAGAGGTCATTAACGTCAAAAAAGCTGATTTTGGACAAAATAATTTTCGTAAATAATCACTTCTTTACCATACTAAAGATAACGCCATACTGTTTACGCATCGCCATCGTGTTTTGTCTCGTCAAGGCGCTTTTGATATTGTCAAAATTTTGGATCCTGTTAGGTCAACGTTGAAACTTGGCGCTAAGGTCAAGGTTCAAGTGTGCCCAAGAGAGGTCATGCTGCCATATCAGAAGAATGTGTCTTGACGAGACAAAACACCTGGTGAAAGTTGGGCAGTTCTCTATCTTCATTATGGCCAGAAGTTATTGACTAAAAGGTGTTGGTGGACCTCGGGATGACCTGAGATGACCCGTTTATTTCCTGAGCAAAACCCTGCAACTTGGATCATACATAATATCATATGATAACATCATCCAGAGGAAATGGACTGATATCGTCGACTAAAGAAAAGCATGTTGATTATTTCTCCATTGACTTATAAATGGGGAGATCGCAAAATTGACCCGACCGTAAGGTCACCGATACAAAAAAATCCAAATATACATTTTTGTAGATACTAATGACTTTAATGTAATCCTGAAAGTTTTAAATATCGATCCCTTAAAAACTGTAGTTATGGCAACGACCGCAAACGTTTTTTTTGTAGGTAGGGTCACTTGACCTGACCTGGTGACCTTTGAACCTGACCTGACACGGAGAACTTGAATTTTCGCAAAAATGTCCGAAAAGAATCAATGTGAATCTAGTTATGCCCAAATTTTGGGCGGCGGCTACGCGCGCCGTTTTTTCGTTATCTTGAAAAAACATGAGGGGGGTGTTCAAACACCCCCCAGTGGGGGCGGCGGGTTAGGCCTAAATGATAAATTTGACTTCAGGTCAAGGTCAAATGTTGACTCCAAGTAAGGAAGGTCGTGTTGCAATATTGGGAGACATGTCTCGACGAGATAAATACATGGGTATCGTTTTCACTTATCTTCTTCATTCTGTAGATAATTATTGACAAAAAATGATGGTGAATTCAGATGACATCGGCTAACCCTGTAAGGGTCACGAAACGAAAATAGTATATGAATCATCAAAAATGGCTTATGATAACATGATCCAGAATGGAGTGAACTGATATCATGCATATCCTCAAACAAGGATTCCTTTGAATATTTCCCTATGATTGACTTATAATGGGAGGGGTCACGAAATTGGCCCGACCTTAAATTACCGATATCAGAAATCCGAGATTAAGAAATTGTAAATACCTATGACCTTATTAAGTTCTGAAAGCTCGAAACCGATCGGCCCACAACTGTGACTGTGGTGCGACCGCAAACGTCTTGGAGATGGGGTCATCACGTGACTGGTCTAGTGACCTGACCTGAGATGTCTTGAGGTCAAGAATTTCACATAATGTGGATATTTTTCGCTATCCTCGAAAAACCTTGGGGATGGACGGATCCCCCTTAAGGATGCATGTCAATGCACGAGAAGTTCCAGCTCGCGACACGCGAGTTGGCCGCCAATGCGGCACAAGTGTGCAATTTTGTGTAGAAGGGTCGTTGTAGACTGCAGCCGGCAAGTACGAAAACTACAAGTAATTAATAACATGGGCATAAGACACTTAATCAGAATAAAGGTAAGCAGACAGAGTGCAGTATAATTAAATACGGGTCCAGCCGTGAAGGCATTCGAACATCTGCATGCAGAATTTGCATCCAAGTGGAAACGTGGTGCTTGACTCATAGTTTCGTCTATGCCTATTGTATTGTGACCTGTCCAGGGATGAAACCAAGAGGGCCACGGGTTCATGCTTCTCCTCACCCCTGAAAGGAAGAAACTTAAATACACTAATATAAAATGGAGTTTTATTTATGACCGACCCACCCCCCCCCCCCTGCCGGTCAACAAAACTTGGTTGAGGAGCGAAATTATATTTCGTGCCTGGACCTTTTCCCTACCTATTCAAAATTGTGTCGGCGCCGCCCCTGGCCGTTGTATTGTTTTTTTCAAAACGATTGGGGGGCAGAACAGGGACAGATCCAAGGGAGATTATATCAGCACATGGCTTTACTCCAACGACTGAAAATATAACATTTTCTTATTGTTAAAGAACATAAAAGGAATAAGGGCAAGTAGTTAGTTTAAAATAACTTCTTATTGCAAAGAGAAACGTCAAAGGAGTTTTGGCCTTCTATACGAGGACGACAAAAACAAAACTTTTGGTCGAGCCTCCGACCGACCAATGCCTCCCAGAATGACCGAGAGTTGTCTCAAATTGGTACAGACAGGGCCCTCTCATGACAGACAATGTCTCTCGTCGACAAGCCTAGGGCATTCTCAGGTACTGCAAATGCGTTTTAAGACTCCCTCTTTATCAGGCCTTGTAAAGACCCTTTAAGGCTAGCATAGATCAAGCCTTTTCATACATGTCAAGGGCTCTCCCAGACCGGACAAAAGCTCTCTCTGGTCGATCGATGGTCTTTCCAAAGAAGCAGGTTTTCCTCTCTTACCGACTTTCTTAGGTCGGAAAAGCGCTCTCTTAGACTGACTGAAGATCTTCTAAAAACGGTAAAGGACCCTTTCAGGTCAACATAGGCCTCTTCCAGGCAAGGGAAAGGTTCCTTCAGAACGAAAATAAAAACGTATTACTCTAAGACCTTGGAAATAATGTTTCAAGCCTGTCGAAGGCCCTCTCAAGTCACCACAGGGCCCGCTCAGGCATAGACAATTGCCCTCTCATACCAGTCTGGGGCCCGCTCAGGCATAGACAATTGCCCTCTCATACCAGTCTGGGGCCCGCTCAGGCCTGTAAATGGCTCTATTAAACATAAAACATCCTCGGGAGCTGAGACGAGTGCCCTCGCCCTCTCAGACCGATCAAGGGAGCGCCCTCTTAAAGACGTCCAATGCTCCTAAAGAAGACTGAGAGCCCCTCAGGCCGACCGAGGGCACCTGAACCTGATCAAGGGAACCTCAGGCCGAAAAAAAGACACCTCAAGCCGACAGAGGGCCCTCTCAGACCGATCAAGGGCCTCTCAAGACTCGGTTATCATCCAATCTTATCAAGAGTCCAATCTTACCAAATGCCGTGCATGAACATTGAGCATTGAGCAAGTACGGCGGCCCAAGTACATAGGTGAATGATCGGTATGCAAGAACAGAGAAAAAATAGCCCAAATACCGAAGTCACACAATTCACCATACTTCACTTCTCCATGCATGAATAAGTAATTTAAACCAAACTTTGCTTTGTATAAGTTGCGTGGATCGGAAATGTGCAATTTTGTGATAGACTACAGGTGATTTTTGGGGCTTCAGCCTTCAGGCCCCCTTGGATACGGAATTGGACAGAAAACAATGGGGGCGAAAGCACCTTTTGGGGGCCGATCTCAACATTAAAGGGACACTGTCACCTTAACATTATATTTGAGTTGAGATAGCCATTTTGGCTGTGGCTTAAAATTATGTATGGTAAAAGTAAAACAATCACTGAGGTCGAACACAGAGAAGTTCAAGTTGGTGATTTTTACATCCTGTAATTCCCAGTCCATGATTGTGAATGGGGACCGTGATCCGATGTCGTCGTCTCTCTTTACTAACATTGTTTGATTACAAATCGACTTGTTTTTACCTTTGACAATACATTAGGTCCATCACTAGTCATACACTAGGCAGCATGAGGTTTTCTTTTTTCAAAAATAGTTCCTTCATATACGTCATCAGCCCAAATATTAAAACGCATTTTTCATGAAATGAAGGCAATGTTTGTGAGAAAACAAATGTTATTAATCGTGTTCAGCAGTCAATTACTTCATATTTTGCACCACAAACGGCGTACATTTGAGAACTTTTTGGAAGGTGGCAGTGGCCACCTCAAAAGTATATAAATTTACACCTATTAGCAGACATGGGCTCGGATCACAGACACATCAAATTTTAAATCAAGATTCTGACAACGATAACGGCAATACAGTACTAAAATGCGTTGCAACTTCTTGCGTCTGGATCCTTCCTGTACCCGTTTTGTTTGTTTGGCTCTCAAAAACGTTAGAAAATAGCATGGGATCCACTTTGGATCCCTGAACCCTTGATCCAGAATCACGTGACGAAGGATCTTGAGCTATTTTCACGGTGTTCTGATACTTCGATGGGCGGAAAACAACTTGCACAATCACAAGGCAAAATTAAGCACAAAACAACAGTTTGCAATGTGCAGAAGTGCTACAGCATATCGCAGGTCGCCACAGTGCTAATTAAAACACCAAAACGCCTGGGGGCAATGCCTATGTCTGCCTATTAGTGGACAGTGTCACGAATAATACAACAAAAAATGATAAGTTAAAATCAGGCAGAGTTCTGAAGTGAGGCAGGATTTCAAGCTGGGTACTAGTTGTCAGGCTGAAATCCTGCCCCCTCAACTTGAATATGCTTTATGCGTCCCTGCCCGTTCGTTAAAAACTCATGGGACAAAATCCATTCTTTGTTAAAAAATTAGTCGAAAACACTACATAGGTCGCCGTCCGGGGACACGTTAAACTACAGATTTCAATGCACTTTGTCAAATGCTTGTTGATTGTTCATAAGCGTTCGGTACGTATTCGCAAAATACAGAGGAAAGGAAACCTATAAGATGCCTTCATGATACATAGCAATGGGTAAAGGCAGACTTACTTTAGCTCGGACAATGAATTCGTTGTCAAGTACTTGTGAGTACCGAGTACCGACCGCTATAAGCGTGGATCGCTTATCAACTATAACTTGAAATATATTTTCGATAGGAATGTTTATATGCAAAATGCGATCGAATAAATTTACAATATTTTTGGTGTCTCATCTGCCGATTTCAAGTAATAAATTCATTGCTGTCGACAAAAGTGATTACTTCCCTTTAAACTACGCCGTGTCGGGGGGCGTTTAGACGCCACCCGAGGTTTTTCGAAGATAACGGGAAAACGGGGCGCGCAGCGCACCTTTTTTTGGCACTGGTGTTCGTGCATCAATTTCACATTGAAAGTCTTGCCTCGGGTCTTCTCAGGTCAAGGTACCAGGCCGGTCACGTAAGCCAACCCTACACAAAGTTGTGTCGCCACCACGCCACTGTTTTTAGCCAATTCGCTTCAAACTTACAGGATTTAATTAGATCATCAATAATTACAATTCGTGTATTTTTGACTTTTTTATCTGTCAGTAACATAAGGTGAGGTCGATTTCGTGACATCTTCATTGTAAGTCAATGGTAAAATATGCAAATGCCTGCTTTTCACATAAGCCGTTTTCACGGCTTATGTGAAATATTAGCAGAAATATTAGCATATCATATTAGCCGTTTTCACGATGGGTTATTTTGCGCGAAATGTTTTAAAATTTTTAATGTTTTTAAAATGTTTTAGTAGTAGCCGCTTTCACGATGGACTAATTGGCGAAAAAATGCTTTCACCCTCGCCCTACGGTCCCTTACGGCGAGGGTTAAAACATTTCTCGCAAATTAGCCCATCGTGAAGGCGGCTACCACTGAAACATTTTAAAACATTTTAAAATGTTTTAAAACATTTCGCGCAAAATAAGCCATCGTGAAAACGGCTAATATGCATTAGAGCTGGTCAAATATTTCAGAATCATGTTATTTTAGCTCATTATTGATGATCCAGGTCGTATTGTTACTCAATGACCTTTGCAAGATCAGCTGAGGTCATCTGAGATCACCAACACCTTTGTGCAAATAACTCGTGATAAATTACAGATAGAGCCGTGCAAATGTAACCACTTTGATTATCTCGTCCAGTCGCGTAGCCCAATATACAGCATTACCTACCTGGATCAACAATAGATCTTCGCCTGAGGCCAAATTTGAAGTTGACCTAGCTCCATCACTATTTATACTGTTCAAATAGCCTTGGCAAGACAAACACGATAATGGTACAATTATTACTCGCTGTTTAACCAATATAAAGTTATTCATAAACAACTTTTTGGAAGAAAATGGCATCATGACCTTGGGTGATCTCTGGACCCTAATCTATTGACCTGATGTAAAATGTTAGGACACCTTGGTGATTCAATTTATACAAGAACTTTGTATTATTTTTTTTTGCTTCTTACAACTGGGGCATTTCGACCAGTCGAAAACACCCTCATCTCTCACTTTTTGTTCAAAATTGGTGTATAGGGTTATCTTGTGTCCGATTTCAAGCTGTGGATATTAGCCCGATATGACTTAGGTTATTCGAGTTATCCTCGGGCATTTGCAGGGTCACTTTGCAGAGGTGTTTTCCCGGAGGCCGAAAGACTGCATTTGAATTATACCAATATGCTAAAAATACTTGTATGGCCTGAGTTCACAATGAAACGAATTTTTTTCTGATTTTTTTTGCTGACCTTGAATGGACCTTGAACCACGTGACCTTTTACATTTTTTTCGATGACCTTGTGTGACCTCGGGTACCTCTGATTTCAAATTTTCACTCTCAAATATATTTGTCAATGTCTTTCTAACAATGCCAACAAATAAAAAAGATGCGTTTTCCTCTAATTCCATATTTTCCATCTATATACGTGCGTGTTTTCGAATTAACCCCCAAGGGAGGGGTAACGGCAATATCTCTGCCAATCTATGAGACCGACATTTGGCGGGGTCTTCACCATTTGATCTGGCGTGGCTAAGACGGTGCCGTATATAATTTTACACGCTTTGGTCTAATCTGAGTCCAGCAAATTAGACCCAAACCACCCAAACCACCAACAATCGTTGCAGACAACATCATGCTTCGAACTTATAGGACCGATTTGGGCGGAACTTTCACCATTCGATCCGACGTGGTTCAAAACGTTGTGGTAGAGAGTTTTATCTACTCTGGTTCATTCTAAGTTGACCAAATTAGACCAAAACGACAACAATCGTTGCAGACGGCGTCATGCTCAGAACCTATGGGACCGACTGAACGGGTCTTCTCAATCAATCTGGTGTGGGTCCAAAACAGTGTCTTCAAGAAGTTCTATCAACTTTGATTGACTATAATTGACCAATCAGACCAAAACCACCAAAAATAATTGCAGATGACGTCAAGTTCCGAACAAATGGGTCCAATTTGGACACGATCTCACCATTGATCTGGCTTGGTCCAAAAGGGGCGCAAAGTCCTACTCGAACTTTGGTCTTTAATATAACTGGACCAAATGGATCCAAAACCACCCAAACCACCAAAAATCGTTGCAGAGGACCATCATGCTCCGAATCCGAACCTAATGTAGCCGAGTTTGGGCGTAATCCTTCACCAAATTCGAATCCGGCCGTGGTTGAAAACGTTGTGGTGGACGTTTTATCTAATGTTGATTCAATCTAAAGTGTACCAAATTAACCCAAAAAGCTAAAAATCATTGCCAGATGCGTCATCTCAGAACCTAATGTACTGATTTGTTCGGAATCTTCACACATTTACCGGCTTGGTCAAAACTTGTGGGATAGTTATATCTAATTGATCAATTCCAAGTGGACGCAAAATAGACCAAAAACGCTCAAAATCGTTGCCAGATGACGTCCATGCTCCGAACTATGGGACCGATTTGGACACGATCTTCACCATTTCAATCTGGTGTTCCAAAGGAGGCCTATTGATTTAATCATTTTTGGTGAATTTAAGTGACCAAATCGGACCAAAACCACCAGTTTTGTTGGTTTCGGTCCAATTTGGTCCACTTTAGATGAACCAAACTCGGTCAAACTCAACACGGCACTGTTTCGGATCAAGACGGATTGAATGGTGAAGATCTTGTCCAAATTAGTTTGATATGTTCTGAGAATGGCGTCGTCTGCAATCGTTTTTTGAACTTTTTTGGTCTAATTTTGTCCACTTAGATTAAACCCAAAGTAGATAAAACTCTAATTCACAACGTTTTGAACCACGCAGATCGAATGGTTAAGATACTGTCCAAATCGGTCCCATAGGTTGGATCCGCATGATGGTCGTCTGCAAACGATTTTTGGTGTTTGGGTGGTTTTGGTCCAATTTGGTTCCACTCATTATTAAACCAAAGTGTATACAATTTTACGGCAACCGTCTTAGACCACGCCAGATAAATGTGAAGACCCGCGTCAAAATCGGTCTCATAGATTGGCAAGATATTTCCACGTTAACCCCTCCCCCTTGGGGTTATTTCGATAAACACGCACGTATATAGATGGAAAATATGGAAATTGGCAAAACGCCACCCTTTTTATGTGTTGCATTGTTAGACAAGACATGACAAGTATTTTGAGAGGTGAAAATTGAATCAGAGGTGTACCCGAGGTCACGAGGTTCATCGAAAAAAAAATTCACAAGGCCACGTGGCAAGGTCATGCAGGTCACGCAAGAAAAAGTCAGAAACAAAAAACTTGTTTTTCATTGTGAACTCGCCACACAAGTATTTTAAGCATTTGGTTAAGTCTAATGCAGTCTTTTTCGGCTCCGAAAACCCTCTGCAAAGTGACCCTGCAAAATGCCCGAGGCTATAACTCGATAACCTGTGGTCAGATCGAGCTAATATTTGCACAGCTGAATTCAGGACCCAAGATAACCCTATACACCAATTTTGAACAAAAAGGGAGAGATGGGGGTGTAATTTGGGATAAAAAATGGTCGAAATGTCGTGGAATGCCCCAACTATCATAGTTCCAAAAATATTTGGGGTTCTGGAGCAAAGTCCTCAAACTGGAATATCTGGCCTTTGATGGCCTCTGGTGACCTCAATATTAACCTGAGCAAATGTCGACATCATTGTTGACGAGCTATCGAACAGTGTTTTTGGATTCCGGCTACAAGTTAGAAGGGGATGAGTTAAAAGGGGCGCTTAGACGCCCTCCCCCTTCCCCCGGCACGTCGAAGGTGGCGTCGAGCACCGGCATGGCGCGTGTTAATGTATATATAATCCCAAAACTGACAAATAATACAGTCAAACTGGATAATTTTACGACTCTTCTTACAGTAAATAACTGTATCACACCCTGCTGCAAAACAACCCCTTAATCTTCACTGAACACACCAACTTTAGATCCATAGCACAAAAACATATACACATGAACAAACAAACACACCCTACATTGCCTGTCAACATGGCTTAACACTCGCCCGGGTGGAGGGTAGATGCCACCCCCCTTCAGTTTTTCCAAAATTAACTCACGTAGATTTTGTGAACTGATCGCGATGAAACTCTCGGTACCCTAATTTTGGACAACTTGATACATATTCTTAAAATTTATAGCTTACAACTTCCATGACCCGTGCCTATGATCTGTTTTTCAAGGTCATGTCAGGCGCAACTGGCGTCCTGAAGTATCGATCCTTGTTACATGTGCATTTTCCGAGTGTTTGTTGTTTAGAAGCAAATTCAAAGGTGTTTACAGGTGACAGTGGCAGCTTCCGCAAATATTAAGATTTCGAATGGCTTTTTATGAGTTCAACTAAGGTCACTGACCTCCGATGACCTCATATTTTGTTTTGCTTCTGACCGCTTCTAGGACAGTTTATGACGCTGATTTCAAATCTAGGATACATTTTGCATATATTTTCCACTGGTCTCATGCGCTTCCAAGGGTCAACCGAGGTCACTGACCTCAGGTGACCTGACATGACCTTTTTGGAATTCGTCCGTTTTTAGGTATTTTTTTACGCTGATTTCAAATTTGGCATGTATTAAGCATACTAAGATGTTCCGTCGCCATTTTGGCTCGATCAGTATTCGATTTCACACATTTACGACTTGTGACATTTCATTGACATGACCTCAGAGGTCACCTATTGGCCCAAAACCGTAAAATTTTGTATCAATGACTTCCGCTTGTCACAAGAAACACGCTCGTTTTTTATTAAAGCTCTAGCTCAATTAGGGGCGAAACGCCAAGGGGGTCGTACCCCCCCCCTCTACCCGGACACGCAGTGATCTTGCCCTACCCGAGCGAGGGTAAAAGGTGATAACATATCTTAGTAAGAATGATAAAGTTTGCCAAAGGCTTAGACTTCTGTGGGAAATGCCAAGAACTTGTACTTCACCAACATAACATTCATATTTGTACATTATTGTTAACTGTAAAACATTATGAGTAGCTTACGTTATAAGTTTTGAATGGTGTTTGGAACATCGTTTTCTTCCATATGACCATGTCGCTTTGAAATAAATTTGATAGATGTGGTGTCTTAGGCACGATGACATGTTCAGTTGACTTAAACTTCCAAGCTACATGCGAAGAATATATTTTGTTTTTGTTAAAATTCAGGGTGCAGTGGATGTATCATTAAACATACCTCGATGTGCATGTGTAAATAATTCACCATTATTGAGCTCAGCGAAATGTGTAAAAACCAAACTTAACTATTCTGATAGATGTGCGCATTTTCTGGTAACTTAACAAAGGCAAACCAAACTCACCTTGAAACGGCTCACCGGCTATGGTCTTTTCGTCTTCGTCCACGAGGTCCGTCTGATAGTCGTGCAGGATTTCGATGAGGTCGGACTCAGCCCGGGCCATCTCGGAGCCGCGGGCGGACGCCATTTTCCTCAGGTCCTGCAGCAGCCGGTCCACGATGGCTGCTCGCAGACTCGACTTGTCTCGCTCCTCTCTGGACTCGGGCTTCGTGCTCTGCTCCGGTGGTTTTCTCATACCATCTCGCTCGTCAGGCTTGCCGCCTAGGATGGGCGCCGCGGGGATGGTCTCCTCCCCGGGCACCATGGCCTGGAGAGGGTCGGGACTGGACGTTGGCGGTACTGTGGTTCCGGCTTCTGGCTTTGCTGTTTCCTTAGGACCGATGTCGAATATCTCTCCGAGCTTCTTCCAGACTCCAATCTCTGGGCCCTTGGATTTTCGAGGTGTTGCTGGGGGTTCTTGTTTTGTTGTGTTCGAAGTCTTAGGTAGGGTTTCTTTTGGACCATTTCTTTCATTTTTGACCGTTTGCAAAGATCCTTGGTTGATTGTTTTCTTGGTTATGTCCTTATTCAGCATATCTTTTTTACCATTGCCTGCTGTGTCTTTATTGTCAGTGTTTTTGGTAATTTTCAAAGGTTCCTTGTCTCTCTGACGGCCTTGTAAACCGATTTTCTTCTGAGGCGGGAATGCATTTACAAACTGCTTGCGTTCTTTTATTTCTGCATTGGGTGTCCATTGAGGATAATTTTTATCGGATATTTGCTGTTCTGGCCTGCGGGAAAATGCTGCCCTAGGAGAATTTGGGACATTTTGGAGGCCTGAACTTCTTTGATTCGATTTACCAAATTGCGTATTCTGCACCAACGGAGTAGCTTCGTTTGATTTACTTCTGTCCTCGCCTCTGTGTATGCGCGCTGGAACCAGCTGCTTCTGCCATTGACCCGTGAGTGCAGGGTTCAATGGTGCCGTCATGCCACTTCCGGCCGATCTTCGATACAGTGGCCCCTCCCTTGAAAATCTGAAAAACTCATTCGGCTTAATTTCACGTTTCTTTCTCCGCCCTCTCAAAATTGCTGTAATTTCCATTGGATCACTTTCTTTGTTAGATATTTTTAAGGTTTCCTCCCTCAGTCTGTTATTTGAAGTATCTTGATTTTCTGGGTTAGATATGACAAGCGGATAATCATTTTTAACTGCATTGCTATAATGATAACTTGGAGCTGAAGTGTCTGCATCATTTTCAGAGTCAATTTCCTCATCTTTCGGAGGCTTGTTAGAATACCTCATTGTTCTTCTGAAGGACAAATCGTCACGATTGCGCTTGAACACATTCCTTTCCCGGTCGTGGCCAGATATTGCTGTATGATCATTCAGTTTTCGTTTTGCATGTGCAAATTGTTTGGCATTGCCTTGTCCTTCGATGGATTTAGAGGATATTGTTTCACCTAGTTGAGCGTACTTGTCATGCAAGCCGAACGCGTGTTTTGTTCTTCGCTCTCCTACATTTCTTTTATATCCAGTTTGGAATGGAACAGGACTGTTTTTCTCCATCTTGGAGTCAATAATGGTTTTCTTAGTTTTTCTCTTTCGCTTTTGATTTGTGTTAACCATTTTTGACCTTCGCTTTGTTAATGTTTCTTTTTTGGATCTTTCCTGTCTCTCCTGACCTGAGACCTCCCGTACGATTCTATCAATAGATGACTTGTCAAAAAAATGCAGTCCCAGTTTCGACCCTACATTATTCAGATTCTGCAGCTCTGATCTTAAAACTTGTATCTTTTCCTCTCGGCTTCTTCGATGGCCCGTTCCAGTGTTTGGAGAACGTCTCTTTTTTCTCGTGTTAGGTGTGGAATTACTATCTGTCGATTGTATCACTTTAGTGGTACGTTCGTGACTGTCTGGACTAGTTTGTGCCGAGTCAACGTATTCAACAGTTTGTGNAAAACATTTGCGACAAACCACACACGTGACACAAGTCACGTGCAGTGGCCGTCACCCACATTAGTCGGCACTAGTCTCAGACAGGGTAGATTGGATGGGGCCGCTCCGCAAAGAAGACCGCTGTCAGTCAGAAGTACTGTTGCAGAGATATCAGCCGTTTTCACGAAGGATTTATTTCTACCCGGTGGTACCCGGTATTATTTCGTGCGTTTTGGGTAATTGAGTCTAGGAACACGGCTTTTCCCAGATATTGTTTGGTATCAATTGAAACTTAATGAATTCATGTACAATTATCTGCTCTTACAATGCAAAATTTCCCGTTAGTTTTCTTTGTATAATCAAATTCATAAACACATATTACCGGGTATACCGGGTACTACGGGTACACAAAATCCTTCGTAAACAGCTATTGGCGTCCACGCCCCTGATACCGGGTACAAGGTGTAGTAAATTGTATTGCATTCCACTGCGCTTAGCACCGAAGACTCTTGTGGTTGTGCTGCCGGAAGCCGGTTGTGTCGAGAAAGTGGGCATAATATGGTCTGTTTTAAAAAACTGGATGCTGTTACTGAGCAATGAGCATGGTTAGTATGTAAAGTGAGGTTAAAATTACCCTGATGCTCATTCTTAAGAGAGAAAAACAGAATTAATATGTATTACACCACGAGCGAGTATAAATATGCAGTTAATCGACGAGGCGAAGCCGAGTCGATCACGCATCTTTATACTCGGCGATGGTGTAATATTTTTATCCCAACGCGCTAACGCTAAAAAAAATTAAGCATGTTTAACAAGACTTTTCCCGAAGATTTCACAGCCGTGGATTTATCAGATTGATAATCACCATATGGTGAATTAAATTAGAGTTAACTGACGGTTGGTTAAAAAAATAGCCTTAGCACGTGATTCAATGGCAAAGAGAGATATCGGCGTGGGATAATAATTAGATAATATTTCGTGCGCGGCACTTCCTCAGATCTGACAGATAAATACAATCAGAAAAAAAATACAAAAAATAAGTGGACATCGGAACGTGACAAATACACTACAGGAACCCAAAATTTGAAGAATATACAGAAGCAACATTTGCGGGCTACAAAAACTCGCGAACATACATAACCCCAACACATCCATAATGCATCAATATAATAACAAACAAACATATTCCATTGATACAAAGCAAAATCATGTCACTGCTAAAGAAAAGTTTCGACATCAACCTAAGAATCCCAGTGCAATCAAACGGTTAAGTGTTAAAAGTGTTTGATGAGTATGGGAATGGGTAAAGTAAGGCATGATGAGGTCATTTTTTTGTTTAAAGCTGGTTTTGTCTTTCTAACTCAATTGATTCCGTTGATTCTTAGGTTTGGCTTTCATCTTACAGGTGTGTACAATTTTTGATTTTCGAAGGTCCGTCATTCCTTTGGCTGTGTATCGGGATTTCGTTGCTAAAATATGTACTAAATCGGTGCCTTTTTCTTTTGCTTCTGGCATCCCTAAGCTGCTCCATAAATTCTGTCGCTTATATCCGTCTAAGTTTCCCACATAGAACGCTTTGCAGAGTTTACATGAATTTGATATACAACGTTCTTAGTGTGGCATTTGCCTTTTACGGCCGCATCGCAAGTGCTAACACGACTTTTACGGTTTTTCCCTTGGACAGGCTGGGGGGTTACTAGCGCAGATGACAGTTTATTAGTATACTGAGCTGATTGTTGGCTTTCTGTATATTCTTCAAATTTTGGGTTCCTGTAGTGTATTGTCACGTCGTGTCACTTATTATTTCTTGGTTTTGTTTTCTGATGTGTAATTTTATGTCAGATCTGAGGAAGTGCCGCGCACGAAATCATTTATCTAATTATTAATTCTGTTTTTTTTCCTCTTAAGAATGGCATCATGCTAATTTTTATCTCACTTTACATAATATGGTCTGCACTGACTTACAGAGAATAGCCCACGTCATGATGGGCTCTCTGAGTGCACTTGCCACACTATTACCGCTATTTTTAACTCCCGTTTCGCATTATCAGAGGTGAGGCGCGTTCAGTCCTCGGTAAGTCGCACCACGGTGAAGCCACTTCTCCGTGGTCGCACTACGCAGCAAGCCGCAGCGTAGTATGACGCAGCGTGGTATGACGCAGCGTGGTATGACGCAGCGTGGTATGACGCAGCGTGGTATGACGCAGCGTGGTATGACGCTTCGTGGTATGACGCAGCGTGGTATGACGCAGCGTAGTATGACGCAGCGTAGTATGACGCAGCGTTATATGACGCAGCGTTATATAACGCATCGTAATATAACACAGCGTTATATAACGCAGCGTAATATAACGCAGCGTTATATAACGAAGCGTAATATCGTGCTGTGATGCAGGTGGATCTCTTTATTCAACGCGCCGTTGTTGATTAAAACAGGGAAGCTTAACGACGTGACCGGTTACAAAAATGACTTGCTGAAATGCCATATCCCTTGGTTTATGGCTGATAGATGATTGATGATCTGTAACTGTCAACACACGAATACTGTTGATTGTGGCAAAAGTTGGTGGAGTCCAGACATGTGCCTGGATCTGGGATCCAGCTCAGATCCCGATATCTGTGTCCTGTGTCCTGGGATCCAAATGGGACATAAGACCCAGGTGTAAATAAGCCGAGGGATCCACAACGATCCCATATCCTGATATATTATATGCCGATGGATCAACTGGGATCCTAGATCCAACTTCGGGATCCAGACACGCTGGTAGGTAGTAGGTATCTACTTCTTGCAATTGATATGATATGGGTGAATCCATTACAATATCTTTGTTTACTAACGTACAAGGTAATTTGCGGGCTCCAATTATTTTCATAGTAGGTACATACTATATGCGCAAAATAGAGACACAAAATATGTTAGGCTCGTTTAACCCGCGCGGCGTAGGGGGGGTAAATATTACCCCCCTCCCGTATTTCCGCAAGAACTTGAAAACGGTAACAGATAAAGACGTCAAAGTTTTTAGCCTTATCCGGCATCAATTTGACGTCTTCCTAATAAAAATTCATACTAAAACAAGTTCAGAACTTTTGGAAGATATATGACGTTTTGAGACGTCATGTCTGCATTTTTTGTTGAAATAACGATTAAATGTTTGGATGCATGCGGTATAAAACATGAGCTTTTAAGCAAATCGCAAGACGCAAAACAGCATAAGAAGGAAATTTAATTCGCTAGCAGGATGGCTATTTCGGCATTTCCAAACATTTTTTTGGTTTTTTGCCCCCAAATCAAAAAACTGATTTTTTCAGATTTCCCTTAAAATTGAAAATTTCCAAGGTGTCTAAAAAACCAGAATATTTATACTGAGAACCAACGTTGTAAGAATTCCCCACAACCAATTTCAAAGTAATAGCTTCATTTTTCAGTGACCTGATTGCTCTCCCAAAGCAAAAAAGGTAATGAGTTAATTTTCAAAATAACGTTTTTTTTTTATTTTTTACCTCATACAGATATAAACTGTTCATTTTTGTGTTTATGAGACAAAACTACCCCTAGGGAAACATGCATTGTTTATTCGATTATGGTCAGTTTCGCAGTTTTGACCTTAGATGACCTGATCTTGCCTTTAACGGGTCAGTTGTAAAATGACTGGTTTCTTCTATCGATTCTTACGTGCAAAATAACCCTAAAACATGTGTCACAAGGCTTGCTTTGACCTCTTCGTGACAGTGACCTTTTGTGACCTGACCTTACCTTGACAATTTGCATTGCAATTTCACTTGTACTTATGCAAATATGTGTATTACACCTTTGAGAGCTTTCGTGCATTGACAGTCTTAATCAAAGGATTTTATTGAACAGTATGAACCATTAATCCATTAACTCGACAACTTTCCACCTGACCTGACCGTGACCATTTACAGTTTGACCTAACTTGAAAAAAATGGGTATGTAATTCGATTCGTTTCACATTGAGAGCGCTCTTTCGATCGCCGCCTTGCGCCGTCTCGCGCGGTTATTGGTTTCGGAAGATAAGAGGGGGGTAATATTTACCCCCCCTACGCCGCGCGTTCGGCTAGAGACCCCTACGCCGCGCGGGTTAAATTACAGATCCACTGAGATCCCAGATTCTGAAGCATTTTACGCCGAAGGATCCGGGAGGATTCCACTGGAATCCAAGATCTTCATGCGTTTTATGCCGAGGGATCCACTGCGATCCCAAATTTAGCTTCGGGATCCAGGCACAAGTATGGTGGAGTCAATCGTAACGTTGGTGGCAATTGGCATAACGAACCTACCAGTTAACCCGCGCGGCTGTAGGGGTCTCTCGCCGAACGCGCGGCGTAGGGGGGGGGTAAATATTACACCCCCTCTTATCTTCCGAACCAATAACCGCAGGCGAGACGCGCAAGGCGGCGATCGAAAGCTCTCAATAAATGAATCGAATGCATACCCGACATTTTTCAAGTTAGGTCAAATGTAAGGTCACGGTCAGGTCATATGAAGCTCGAGTTAATTGAGTTAATGGTTTATAATATAAATTAAAATCCTTTTGATTAGGACTGTCCATGCAAATAAAGCTCTCATAAGGTTTAATACATCTACTTGCATTAAGTAAAGTGAAATTGCATGCAAATGTCAGGTCAAGGTCAGGTCACAAAAGGTCACTGTCACGAAGAGGTCAAATAAAGCCTTGTGACACATGTTTTAGGGGTTATTTCACGTAGAATCGATAGAAACAGTCATTTTTACAACTTGAACCCGTCAAAGGTCGAATCAGGTCATCTAAGGTCAAAATGAAAACTGACTAATTTAATAAAAAATGCATGTTTCTAGTAGTTTTTTGCTTCATAAACAAAAAAGGACATTTATATAACTGTACTGCATGTCAAAAAAAAAGTTAATTTTGGAAAATGCGTATTACCTCCTTATGCTTAGAGAGCAATCAGTCATTGAAAAATGAAGCTATTACTTTGAAATTTGGTCTGGGTATTCATTACATTTGGTTCTCATATATATATTCTGGTTTTTTAGACACCTTTGAAATTTTCAATTTTTTTGGGAAATTTCTGAAAAAAAAAAATGTTTTTGAATTTTGGGGGTCAAAAACCAAAAATGTTGGAAATCCGAAATTGCCATCTTGTAGAGAATTAAATTTGCTTTCTAATACTGTTTTGCGTTTGCGATTTGCTTCAAAGCTATGTTTTCTACGATGCATCAAACATTTACCGTTATTCAACCAAAAATGACATGACATGACGTCATCAAAACGTCATTATCTCCCAAAGTTCTCAATTTTGTTAGATTATTTTGTTTTAGGAAGATGTCAAATTGATGCTGGATAAGGTACTGAAACTTTGACGTCGTTATCTGTCACTGTTTTCAAGTTATTGCGGAAATACGGGAGGGGGGGTAATATTTACCCCCCCCCCCTACGCCGCGCGGGTTAAAAAAGACTCCTGCCCCATCCTGAAGTTGAATTTACCTATGTGTCGGTACTGGTAGCTTCCAAAGTCATGATCCAAATGGTATGTAGACGCCAAAGGAATGGTGCATTTCCTACTTAATATTTTACTGAACTGTGAGACTGACTTTCTGGAAAATGCATGGGAAATGCCCGGTTGGTTATTACGACCGTCCAATCAAGAAGGATGAGTTGGTAGCAGGCGCAGAGAAACGCTCTATAGGTTTCCAGCAACGTTGAACATTTAAGGAAACTTCATCCACTCGTGCTTTATCGATGACAACCGCCTATTGGGAGATCCCATATCCACGGTCCGTTTTCGGAAAATGAATAATGGCTCCTGGCAACTGGTGCTCGAATCAGCAGGGGGTTACAGCTGAAGTCGCCAACTAGTTGATGGTCGGAATAAAGCTGGATGGGCTTGTCTTGACAGGAATTGCGCCGTATTTCTATCTCGTTGCCACCGTCTAGTTTAGAGTAAGTTAGAATGTTTTGGACGTCATCCATTGGCTGAGAGGATGTTGGATACATTCGCTTCATCCGTAGAATAGTGACGGCTGTGTCGCTGAAACGTTATGTGCTGTCGTGCGATTTTGATCACAGAGAGGAAAACGGCCACGACTTTGATAATTAATTATCCGGGCTTGAAGCAAATTAATGCTGTGTATTCTGGACTCTCGAGGAGGAATGTCGAGGCAAAACGAAGTTCTTTCGGAGCTATTCATTTGTATCGAATGATCAGAGCACAAACCTAGGTAGAATACCCACTTGCAAACCATATTATCTGCGCAAGACTGCAGCCTATCACCACAGAGAAGAGATATCCAGGAGGCGCCGCTCCCCGGTTTTCCCTTTGCTATCGGCGACAACGCAGTGCTGCCGTATTCGCCCGGGCGATTTCTTTTAGAAAGAAAAAGCCGCTCGGCCGCCCGCTCCAGCCCAGGACCCTAATGAGACCCATTCTATACGTTAAAATGTGATCAGACTTGTGATTGATTCTGGTTGAATCATTCTTTTTGATTGAATCATTCTTATTTTACGTGAATCATTCATGAATCGATTCACCTCTTCATAGAATGATTCAATGAATCCTTGATTGAATCAGTTCATTCAAAGAAAATATGGTGATCTGAATCATTTTCATAGACATGAATGATTCTTTTTGGGGGGGACAGCAAACTATTCAACGATACCCAGTCTAATAATAGGTAATCAACTGAGTGAACACATGTCAAGATCACTTTCAGTACCTTCATTTGGTCTGTAAACACCTCATTCCGAATATATGACTGTTGATTTTGCATTTATGCACTTGCTAATATTTGATTGAATCATTCATGAATCATTCATGATTGATTCACGTAAGCCTGTGAGTCACTGTGAATCGATTCATCAGTGGTGATGTTGAGTGATTGAATAATGATTAAATCATTCATTTTTGCCGGTGAATCATGATTGAATCATTCATTAAAATTTGAATCAATCACAAGTCTGAATGTGATACTTGCTCACTTTTGTGTTGATTTACATAATAGTGTGTTGATCACATGACATAACATATGGATCATGACCACTAACTGGTCAAATAGCATCTAACATCTAGGCTAGGTTACCGCCGCGTCTTTTACTTTCTGGCTTCTATAGAAGCCATGCTGTCGCCAATGGTGTCGGAGTGGCACCTCCTGTATATCCGTGCTCCGTGCTATCATTGAGTGACTGGCGTCTGCCTCCATACGGCAGACTTTAATGATGACTGACGGCCGAGTTTGTTTTTCCTGTCGTGTTTTGACGAAGTGGCACGTGAGTCGATTAACGCCACGTCCTCTGGAAATCGGACAGCTGGAACTTGGAAGTGATCCTCATGGGATGAGGCTTGAATACTAATGTGAGCGACTGCTCAGGGAAATAGGAATAAGGAAAGGCTCAGGGCCTTGGTAATGAATTCAAGTCACGTGCGCTCCTCTTCGGGGACTTACATTCTCTGGTTTTACAGCGGGATGGCAATTTCAGGACTCTGGACCTGGCTGTTGACTTTTGTAATATTAAGTCGAGATGGAAGTGAGTCTGCTAGAAATAGTACCAGATGAATGTTTTCCATATCACTTTTTAAAACATGTTCTACATGAGGGTTTTCTTTTAATACCTTTGCATCATTTCCGACTCAGTTTTACATTGTGTTGCAAACCGTTTGCAATGTGCTCAAACATGAAGGCTTTGTATGTAAATAAGTGTGGCCCGTCTGAAGATGATCGTGCAAGTTAAAACCAACATAGCATATTTCACCTAAAATTTATCCGAACAATGGCTCTTCAGCTTTACATCTAAGACTTCCTGTGAACATTCAAGTTGTCGTGACTTTCCTGGACAAGAGTGAATTGTTCTTCAGCAGACATGTTTCGCCTCTATCATTATCGCACGGTCTATAGAGAACAACATACACAACCACTGTTAATGACATCCTCAGATATACCTGCGTTTGAGTAACTCTATAACACCTCCTATAACACACTTCCACATGACTGACCACTACCCTGCCGTATCCCGGCTCACCTGAGCGCCGGTGCGCGCCGTCTCCACCCTGCTGAACTCCTCCCTGTCCTCTATGTCCAGCTCTCGCTCCACCTCGCGCTCTATCTCGGTAATGACCTCATTCAGCCGGTTTTTGATATTCTGCTGGCTGATTTCCTGCACGTGACTGGACGCAGCGACGGCCGGCCGGTCAGCGCCGACGCCGGCGGGGTCATTCCATCCGTTCCCCGCACCGCCGCCGCCGCCGCCGCCGCCGCCACCGTCATCGGTGGTGGCCTCCTTATCGGCATATGCAGCGTCAGGAGCTGTCCCTGCGGGAAGATCCACTGGCGCCGAGTTGCCGGAGGCAGACCCGGAAAGCTCGCCCGTCATCCCGGCCGTCCGTGGACCGGCCTGGAAAACGGAGACGCGACTGTCAAACGCTCGAACACATGTGTACAAACACGGGGGTACAGGGGCCGAATGTCACACAAACATGTATGACGCACGAGCTTACACGCACGAGCATGCGCGCCGATATGCGTGCGCACTGCGCAGGCAGGCACACAGCTGTGATTTGAAAGCCTGACTTCGTACGATGTTTATTAGCATACACATTTTTTTTTGTGTGTGTGTGGCCAGTGTGTGTGTGTGTGTGTGTGTGTGTGTGTGTATGACGCGTGTGTTTTAAACCGTATGTTTTTTATCTTTTTTATTTGTATCGCCCAACTTGTATCCCTTTCACTCGAATCGATCATTGAGCCACTTACATGGAACGATTCGTATGCATATATGCAAATACAAATACAATTCAGTTGTTGATTTGCTAAATGGGGTCTCTGCAAGTGCTGCCGCCGATCGGCTGACGGCGACGACTTAAACATAGTTGATCCTGGGAGAAAACGACTTGTATTTCTGGGCACGAGATTCGTCCTCCCGGACGTCATCCGACCGTGCGGACTGACATCGACAGAGCTGAGCATCGGCTTGTGGCGTGATGACATTACATTAAGGGAGGATATATACGGCACGAAAGGCGTAATGAACTACTTGCAGGTTACCTAACCCCAGGAACGTAGCCAAGGGGGGGGGGTCACGGGGGTCATGCCGCCCCCTGAGGAAAATAATTTCACACTTGATAGAATGAGATTCACTGATGACCCGACCCTACCCGCTGACCCCCCGGTCAGCAGCATATGGCTGAGGAGCATTTTTTTCCGACGTGCCTCCCCTGATAAAAATCCTGACTGCGTGCTTGCCTAACCCACTGTTTGTTTGTAGTCGATGGAACGTATATAAATTGATAATTCCAATTATATTTGAATTTTATAGTTTGGCAATATAATATAATTTCCTCTGAATTATCAGGATTTTAAATAATTAAGTATATTTACGCAATTTCAATTTTGCTCTCTGATTCGTCGTGACGTCAGTTAGCAAAAGTTTAAGCGATCAAAGTTACCTGAGGTAGTTTTGAGCAGTTCAGTTGACACATTTATTTTTATATGGGGGATTCAACGGACAAATAAACATCACATTTATAGCACGGAAATCATAGCACGTAATATGGCGGCTTTAAGCAGATGTCATTTAATTTGTAATCACGCAATTTTACAGAAGCAAACCAAACATATTTAACTAAAGTTGTGGAATTCTACCTTGTGACCAAATCAATTATATTAACGGTAGTTCAAAGGCATTTTCACGGATCGCTACAGCCAAACGGATCCTAGGGATGATCCAGATCTCTTTCAATACAAGCTCTGGACCCGACAGAAGCTATTTCAAAACAACGTTGAGGACACAGTCGCATTTTGCAAGTTGTTTCTGAGACAGTGTTTCAGTGAGGGCAGCATCTGGATTTGAGCCCACTGAACAATTTCCTGTGAAGTTGACTAAAATAGTTATAAGTTTTAAGAAGAATTTCTAGACCAGGAAGCAACTAAAGACAGCCGTGGGAGCTGCAGTGTGGACCATCCCCGCCGACATGTGCCCGTAAGAAGCTCGGTGAGTCTGAGGTGGAAGGCAGAGCTGTGCCTTGGTCGAAACAGATTTTATCTTGAACATGTGCTTTAGAGGATATTAAGATGACGCTTTGTGTTTTAAATATACACAGCGTTAGTCTCCATGAATGTCTGAGCGGTTTGGTGTGAACAGTAAATCGAAGGAAGGCGCTTAAACATTTTTATTTGCCACAGTAAATGCCCGAAACACCATGCTTTTCCAGTGTCCGGCGCAATATCATATTGCTTATTTGACGTCACTACAACAAGTGCTTTATGAATAATACACTTTTACGAAAAAATATCTCGTGAAATATTGATTTGTGTGCAAAATGGTGTGAACAACGTTGATCAGCACATTTTTCTTATTATTTTGCAAATATTCACAAAACTACCTGTAACTAGTCCATTGGTAATGCAACTAGTTCAATTTCAGGAAGTCGTTTTCACCAGTAAGTATTGTGAATCTTGTTAGAGTTATTATTTGGGCTTCGGTTCAACTATGTGTAGATGAGATGAAGCATTTGAGTTCCATTGATTCCACAGTGACTACCTGCTGTACTATATAGGCGTAGATATGTGAAATGACATCGGCAACTGACTGGTGCAGTCATGCCTATTTGATTTGCAAAGAAAGGCAGTCACGGATTGAAGCAGATTAAATTATTACTGAACAATAGTCTTAACGCATTAGTTTTATAAGTGTGTTATTGCGAAGCAAACGCTCCGAACTGATGACTGGGAAGAAGGGAGGCATAACGGATTCGGTTATTGTAGTCCACATGTTTGACGTCAATACGGTGGTTTTTCCCAATGAAATAGTTCTTTTTTAATTTTATCATTTTGACGAAGGTCATTTGTTTTGTCTTTGATATTACGCTGGACTATTGAAGCGCATTACTTTAACTTTTTTTAATGTTACTCTACAGAAGTTTTTATCTTATGACCTGATCGGTTAACTGTAAACACATCTTTGACCTCGGAAATGTGTGGATTTTTGCCACCCAAAATAACATAAAATAGACAATAAAAAACATCATAATTTGTTTTGCGTTTGCACAGTAGAAGCCGCGGTTTGTTTAACCATGACTGCTAACTTTATTTAGTGCCTATAGACTGTGCAATGCTATAGAAATGCTATTTACCGAGCGGGCGCAAAGCATCCATGATTTGTAAGATTTCTCGAATACACGCTTAATATTTCACTATTGTCTGACACTTTTTGGTCGCCAAAAAGCGTACACGATCAGGCTACTGTTACATCATAAACGAACACATAACTTTGCAAATTAACTATTCCGAGTTTACAAACTGCGTTTGTATCGTAACGACTGACCGGGTAACCGCAACCAACCCACTCTCTGTCACCACACCCTTTACACCATGGCACCTCTCCGTCCAGAGACAGAACTTGCCGCGTGTTTCTGACATATCCGCTCCTCCCACACCGTCTTTGAAGTGGCCGGCTCAGCACGCGGCTCGCGCGGTGGCGGCGCGTGCCTCCTACCCCGGCCGACATTCGCCGCAGTGCCGTGCCGCCCTCATTCAGCGCCGTGTCACCCTAACTCAGCGCCGGATTCCAACACGCTGCCAGCCAGGGACGTAGCCAAGGGGGCACGGGGGCCATGGTCCCCCTGAGCAAAACAAATTTGCACTAGATAGAATGGGATTATCTGACGACCTCCCCCTACCCCCCCCTCCGGTCAACAACATATGGCTGAGGAGCGAAATTTGACTCAACCACCGACGTGACCCCTCCCTGAGAAAAATCCTGGCTACGCGCCAGGAAAGTCACGCCTGCTGCCAGCTGCCACGGACCACACAGGCACAGGCGGGTCACACAGCCACAGACACAGGCGGGTCACACAGGCACAGCCACAGACGGGTCACAAAGGCACAGGCACAGGCACAGCCACAGGCACGTCACACAGCCACAGGCACGTCACATAGCCACAGCCACAGGCACATCACACAGCCACAGACACAGGCAGGTCACACAGCCACAGGCGGGTCACACAGCCACAGGCACGCCACACAGCCACAGGCACAGGCGGGTCACACAGGCACAGGCACAGGCGGGTCACACGACACACAGGCACAGGCGGGTCCAACGTGGCCGTCTGCCACTCGGTGCTGCCAATGGGCACCGTTGCTAGGGAGAGCTATATTATAACGTAAATGTAGGTCCCTCTATTGCTTGTCTTACCCGGATTAGCATAACCCAGATCAATGTCAATATTGTATTCCCGGCCAGTAACCCGGATCAATGTCAATATTGTATTCCCGGCCAGAACTGTGGGATGAAAGACTCCCTTACCGGTGATCGGCTTTAGACTGACTATAGTCAGTCTAATATAGGGGGACTAGGGAGGAATAAAGGCTTACAATGGTGACGATTAGAGCTGCCAGTTTTGGCTGTCAATCGTTCAGCGACAAGAGCGGTGGACGTTTGTTCTATAAGCCTTGGGTGGACCTTTCAACGGTGGTGATTAGAGATGCCAGTTTTGGGCTGCAAAAATGTTCACCGACAGTTTTCTTAATTTGCAAAACTCATGTAAGTCGAAACAACTACAGTTATGGATTCCTCCAGTGTAAGCTCGCAGGATCCACAGAGCTACCCACCACTATACCACCACAGTACACCCACCACTATTCAAATCCTCGCTCGATCCACAGAGCTACCCACCACTATTCAAATCCTCGCTCGCGAAGATGACAGAAAACGAATATTAAAGCAGCTGTCGGCTGTCGCTACAGTTTCTACCAAATTACTACTCAGTAGGCACAAAGAAACAGGCAACTTATTACACACCATCAGTGATCAGAATAGAAATGTAACACCTATATAGGTACACATCAATTCCAAATCAAGAAAGCTAACTCACGAGCATGTGTCTGCGGCCTCCCGGTCGAAAACAATCGACACTTCATTCTATCCTGCCCACAGCTTACACACCTCTGAAGAGCACTGTTCCGCAAAGCATCAGAAACATTGCACCATCCTTTCACACAAATGCCCCCACTTAGGTACCCAGCTCAGCGTACTCCTACACGACACAGACCTCGGCAGAGGTGACGGGCGGGCGATATACCTGCATTTCCAAACAGAACTGCTGAACTCTCACCGTTTCTTCGATGCCTAAATTGCTGCCCACGGGTGCGGACGTGGACGACCCCGGCGGGGTGAGTGGAGGGGGAGGGGGAGTGTGTGTGTGGGGGTCGGCTGGTTCCGTTAGGTAGCGCTGACTAGAGAACCAGTATTGTGGCGGCGGCAGTGATGTCGAAAATTGCGCCATCAGAAACAACGCTAAGAATTCCAGGCACCATTTGTTGCTTTTGTACTGGATCTGCCATATGTTTTCTCGCGCGTCAAACATTTGAATGCCAATAAACGCTGTTGATGCATGATGATGATGATGATGATGATGATGATTGATGATGATGATGATTGATTGATTGCATGCTATGATTGATGATGATTGATGATGATGATGATGATGATGATGATGATGATGGGGCTGTGTTGTTCATGGATTCGGGTGCACCCATGGGTGCCCAATCAATTCTTCCGAGTTGGTCTGGGTTGGGTTTGCGCATTTTTTGACTTTTCATGGTATTACTGCGCGGGATGGGTATGAAATTTTTTGAGTAATGTTCGCTAAGCGTTAGTTTTTACTGTAACCCGCGCGCGTGGCGGAGGGGGGGGGTTAAATATTACACCCTCCCGTATTTCCGCAATAAACTTGAAACGGTAACAGGATAACGACGTCAAAATTTCAATACCTTATTCCAGCATCAATTTGACGTCTTCCTAGAAAATGTCATCGAAAAAGTTCAGAAAACGTTGGGAGATAATGAACTTTTGATGACGTCATGTCATGCCATTTTTGGTTGAAAAAACGATAAATGTTTGATGCATCGTAGAAAACATAGCTTAAAGCAAATTCGCAAACGTAAAACTGTCTTAAAAAAGGAAATTTAATTCTCTACAAATTAGCGATTTCGGATTCCAAAAATTTTGGCGTTTGGACCCCCCAAAAAAAAAAAAATTCCAGAAATTTCCTCATAAAAATTGAAAATTTTCAAGGTGTTAAAAAATTGGAATATACTATATGAGAACCAAGGTTGTAATTGATTACCTGCAAACCAAAATTTCAAAGTAATATCTTATTTTTCAGTGACTGATTTGCTCTCCAAGCATAAGTAGATAATGAACGTCATTTTTTTCAAAATAACTTTTTTTTTTTTTTGTTTTATTTTACCTGATACAGATATATAAATGTTCATTTGTGTTATGAGACAAAAACTAACCTAGGAAAAATGCATTGTTTATTCTATTAGTCAGTTTTCAGTTTTTTGAACCTTAGAAATGACCTGATCTTGCACCTCATTGACGGGTCAAGTTGTAAAAATGATTATTTCTATCGATTTTTACGTGCAAAATAACCCCTAAAACATGTGTCACAAGACTTGCTTGACCTTTCTTTCGTGGACACTGGACCTTTTGTGACCTGACCTTGACCTTGACCTTGCATGCAATTTCATTTTTACTTTAATGCCCAATAGATGTATTACACCTTTGAGAGTTTTATGTGCATTTATAGTTCTTAATCAAGATTATAATGAAAGTATTAACCAATTAACTGAATTAACTCGAGACTTTCCATATGACCTGACCCGAGACCTTACATTTGACCTAAACTGAAAAATTGGGTATGCATTCGATTCGTTTTCATTGAGAGCTTTCGATCGCCGCTTGCGCGTCTTGCTGCGGGTTTATTGGTTCGGAAGATAAGAGGGGGTTAAAATTTTACCCCCCTACGCCGCGCGTTCGACTGGGAGACCCCTACGCCGTGCGGCGTTAACAACCATATGTTTAACCAGGTAGATATGTTAATAAATGATATAGACTTTGAGCAATAAACTTTGGCAATTGTATGAGAGCAATAAATCATGGTAAGAAATAGTGAAGTAAGATTAAAAAAAAACTCCCGTCCTATCCAAAGTTTGATCCAATATGACAAGGTTGACCGAGAAGTGTTCTATGAGTCCAAATCCACAGTAACACACATGTGCGTTAAATTATTTCTCGCTTAAAGTATGCAAGTAAATATGCTAGGATAAGGGTCGCAAATTTTGTGAAAATAATTATCTGCGTAATCTGAATGGGCCGCACCGGGCATGGGCCTCAATATTATTAATTTGAATGGGTCTGGTCTGGGTCTGGGCTTGGTGTTCATGGGCCTCGGCTGGGCTGGGCTTGAGGTTTGGGCACCCATGACAATCTATGATGTGGGGCCTATGAACTAGTCGGCTTCAGCTATGATGCCAACTTTTACGACTGTCACAGCCGTACTGCCGGTGACAGAGAAGCTTGTAGAGCTTTTCTACAGCCACAGTAAATATGTCATCCTTTTCAAGTGCCGCCAGTGGCGAGTGGCAGAAAGATGGCAACGTCATGACAAATGGGAGCCCAAGTGAAATTGTGATCTTGTTTTGAGAGAAACTAAGTACTCTCATACCAGATTCTTTCCTGCATTGCTCTTCCCTCGTCGCCGCGTCTCGCCCTCTGTCTTGGTGTGTCTTTTGCCTTCTCAGAGTCTCCTCATATAGCAAAATGATATGATTTAGCAGTATAATAACTTCCAAGAAGTGGGATACCATGGTGACCTATGCAGTATATAACTAGGCGATTCGTATACGTCTATGAACAGTGCTTTCTTTCCAGCTCTAATTGAGCTGTCAGATCCTTTACAACAAACACCGCCGGTGGTGAGCGGGGATGCCAACTGCTGACTGCTAACTGCTGACTGCTAACTGCTGACTGCCAACTGCTGACTGCTGACTGCTGACTGCTGACTGCTGACTGCCTGACTGCCTGACTGCTGACTGCTGACTGCTGACTGCTGACTGCTGACTGCTGACTGCTGACTGGTGCCAACTGCCGACGTATCGCGCCGTGCTGGCCCTGGGCCCCGCTCACCTGTTGCACGCTGTCCATCTGGCGGACGGTGGCGAGGCTAAGCTCTCGCGGCCTCCGCTAGGTGGCAGCACCGGGCGAGTCCTGGCCGCGTCTGCGAAGGGG
>VOPJ01012277.1:0-23226 GCA_014673585.1 Semibalanus balanoides
AACATTTCAAAACATCTTAAGATGTTTTAAAACATTTCGCGCAAAATAATCCATCGTGAAAACGGCTAATATACAAGTGCAGCTATTGGTAAGCACAAATGCAATTTATTGCTAAATAAGCTTTATAGTTTAAGTTTCCGTCTTAAAAGCTTATAATGTTTTGTTGTCATGGCAAAGTGGCATTGTCACATAGCTTTTTCGGGATTTTGTGCCATTGATTAAATTTATCCAAATGGATTTCCACTCTGAACATAAAGCAAGAGAATGATAAAGAAAGTAACATATCGAAAGTCTAATATATATCTTCTTAGACTGATATATATTATTTCTATTAGTTATTATATTATTAGTTTCTAAATTTAAAAATGCATTTAATTTCACTTCTGTGTACACGAAGGAATGATTTAACCCTCACCCGTGTAGGGCAAGATCACTGCGTGACAGTGTAGGGGATTAAGACCACCCCTTGGCGTTTGGCCCCTAATTGAGCTAGAGCTTCGATTAAAAAACAAGCGTGCTGCTTGTGACGAGAGAAAGCCATGGACATCTGATATTAAGGTCCTGGGTCATTAAGTGACCTCTGAGGTCATGTCAAGGCCAAAATGTCATCAAATCGTAAATGTGTAAAAAGTGATAACTTATCTTGCTAAAATCGTAAAAGAACATCTTATAATGCTAAATACGAGAGTGGTTCAATAAGTAAGGTAAAATGTGCTGTATCTCAATGGCCTAAAGCAGTAGAGAAAAACAACAAGCACTACGTAAATCTATGAACAATTTGCTACCAAGTGCCTATTTGCGTTTTTCCTAATTCCATTTGGTTTCCAACCACGGGCATCATGGAGACATCGATGAAGCAAAGTTCCGTTATCGAATTTTCTGTCCTGCCCGGCGAAAATTCACCAGCCCAAATTTACGAGAACTCCGCGAAGTTGATAATGAGGACACAGTGGCTTTAACAAATGTTTGGCAGTGGATTCAGCGGTTCAAAAAAGGAGACAGTAGCATAAGAGACAAGCCTCGATCTGGAAGACCAGTGACCGTCGCCACACCTGAAACGACCCAGAAGGAAGGTGGAATATGGCGATGCTGGGACGGTTAGCCTCACCCGCCGATAAGCCCTGATCTAATATGGGGTGCCGTGGCAAGTTCTCTGGGAGGTTCCACCTGTTATGGTCCACTGAAGGACTTCCTTCACGGTCAGTGCTTTGCGACTGATGAGGAATTGAAGAAGACTGAAGACGGTGCAGGATCACCGGCAAGGAGTTCTTCCGGGCGGGATTTCGGCGTTCGGTGGAGCGATGTGAGAAGTGCGTGATGGTAAACGGTGAATGTGTGGAGAAACAAGTTATTTGACTTTTTGAATTTGACCGAAAAACAGATGATTTTACGTTATTTATTGAACAAGATGCCAAATTTGAAATCAGCATCACAAAATGACCTAAAAACTGCCAAATTAAAAAAGGTAATGTCAGGTCATCTGAGGTCAGTGACCTCGGTTGACCTTTGGCAGTGCATGACCCCAGTTGAACATATAATCATGTAAAATGGATCCCATGATTGAAATAAGCGTCGCAAGCTGCACTAGAAAAGGTCACAAGACGAAAAAGACATCTGCGGTCATCGGAGGTCAGTGACCTCCGTTAATCTCTGAAAAGGTCAATCAAGATCGCAATCTCTGCAGAAGCCACAACTGTCACATAAAAACATCTTTTCATATGCTCCTTAACAACAAACACTCGGATCGTTACCACGGGACGCCAGTTTCGCCAAACACGACCATGAGAAACAGATAAAAGGTCATGGGTCATACGGGTTAGAAGTTCTAAATTTTCAGAGTATGTGTCAAATTGGTGCAAAGTATGGTACTGAAAGTTTCATTGCGATCAGTAGATATTTACGTGAGTTATTCTGGAAAAACCGATGGAGGAGTGGCATCTATCCTCCCTACACTGTTGAGGTTTAACTCTCGCCTTACGGGGGGGGGGGGCTCTGATAGGCCCCCCTGAGTTTTTTCTTCAATAACTTTTTACACATGACACGCATCTTTCTGACATTTTCAGTAGCTGAGTTTACAACAATTATACGTATGATGTAAAATTTGGATTAACATTAGCCAATCATTTTTTTTTAGATAATGTCGTTTTGATGACGCCATGATCGTAAAAAAGCGTCAAATATTGGAAAATAGTAGAAAATAGAGTTTTGCAGCAAACTACAAAACGAAAAACATTGAAGACGTACAATTATTTTGTCTTTCAAATGGCAATTCCGAAATTTCACAATGTTGGGGTTTTGACCCCCCAAAAATCAAAAAACGTTTTTTTTGTTGAAAAAATGAAATTTTATCAGATAACTTAAAAACCAGAATACATGTGAGAAAACTAAGATTGGACAATACCAAAACCGAATTTCAAAGCAATAGTCGTTTTCACGATGGCTTATTTTACGCGAAATGTTTTAAAACATTTTAAAATGTTTTAAAATGTTTCAGTAGTAGTCGTCTTCACGATGGACAAATCTGCGATACATGTTTTAACCCTCGCTCTATGGTGCCGTAGGGCGAGGGTTAAAACATTTTTTCGCAAATTAGTCCGTTGTGAAAGCGGTTACAACTAAAACATTTCAAAACATTTTCAAATGTTTTAAAACATTTTGCGCAAAATAAGCCATCGTGAAAACGGCTAATATCTCTATTTTTGACTGAGTGATGGCTTCCTAAGTGTAAGAAACTTATGACATCATTTTTTATTTAACCTTTTCTTACTTTTTTACCAGATACGAATGGATAAATATTTTTTTTTGGGATTCAGGAGCAAAAAGTAATCAGGGAACATGCATTTGCATTTACATTTGACACTTTCTAATTTTTAGGTTTTCTGACCGCTTTTTCGGACGTGATCGAGTCGAGGCTGCTAATGCTAATCGCCCATAGGAATTTTCATATATGGTGACAACTTTTGTTCCTAGGAGTTCATTAATTAACCCAGACATAAAAATCGATATATGTCCAGATAGCTAATTCAACGAACAACAATTTGAAGCTAACCAAATTAATTTATATTCATAACTTTAATAATTACGATGGACAGAGCAAAACCGCTATTTTTGGACGTGGTCGATTTTAGGTCATTCACTTGACCTGGAAGGTCATCTGTTGACCTGAAACCAAAAAATGATACGCCATTAGATTTCTTACATAACAGGCAACATGCTGTTTTTTACGGCGTTGCTCTATCTTGCTTGGTTTGGGAGTTAACAGGGGGGGGGGGGCTGTCAGGCGAAGGTGAGAAACGGACCCTGTAAGGCGAGGGTTAAGGGAACATGTGACACCTACCTAGGTAGGTACCACATGTTCTCTTATATCAGTCCTTTGTGTACAAATAAGTGAAATTAGATGAGTTTTAGAAACTTAAAAAGAGAGGAAACATACTATATCGGCTGCCCCTACACTATTAAGTACACTATATTAAAAGACGTAAAGATGCTCGACACGAGCTCGTTATCTTCCGTTATCTTCCCCCTCGTTATCTTCCGTACCTACCAACAACTGCATCGATACGCGTAAGGCGGCAATCGAAAGCTTTCAATGAGACGCATCTACAGTATCTCTCTCGTCCACAAGGCTATAACAAAACACTTTCATACATGTGCCACTTATCTACAATATTTCGCCGGTTTCATATTTATAACAAATTTGGTAAAGCGTTACTAGCCGCGCGGGGTATGGCTCGGCCGCTGCACCCGCCACGCTTTATAACTAGCGCTGAGCAAACTCGAGCGTAACGCCATAGTTAGCAGAATAGCTTTTGGATACGAAAAGCCATGTATGCCGTTGAATGTTAAAACGCCAATGATGATTATTTTTGTTCTTATTTGATGAATTAATGCCTGACCTATGCCTTATCAACTAACGAATTGATTGATTTACTATTGAAATTTGGAAGATATTGACGATACTTGTTTACAGAGACATCTGAGTTGGTGAAGGATACAACGCTTGAGCGATCATGTTTGCTTGGCATCATAATAGACAACAAGCTTATTGCGACTTCACCGTCCCTACGGGCAACTCAAATTAGTTTAACCTGCAGGGGAAGGCAGATTCTGCCCGTTCCTCTAGAAATCTCGAGAACCGCTAGGTCGATTTCGATGGGACAAATATTCGATTAATCATGACAGACATTTCTTTTTGGACACCGAAATTTATTAATTTTAAATGGGGCCAGGGGGCGAAAATACGAAACAAATGTGTTCTTTTGAAAGCTCATTGTGGTATGTGGTTCAACTGATTTTTCATGCTCCGAACTTTTTTCAGCATGATGGCGTTTTAACACTGGTTTTCAACAAAAAGACAAGTATCTCAATGAGAAATAGGCGCATTCAGGGGATGTAAAATGGGGGAGGGAGTCGGATAACAAATACGTGGTGTTCCTGATTGTTTTGGACGATGTGATCGTCACATGTGGGCATTATTTGCCGTACTTTTGTAAATGTAATATATTGCGCATAAGCGGATCCAAGAAAAAATGTGTGGGCGAACCATGCGGGTAACGTTTTTTATCATCTGGCTAATTTGAAGTTGGACCTAATTTGAGGGAGGGTATCGGCTCCCATTTTGTTGGTACCTGAGTGCGTCTCTGCGAAAAATATATATGTACAACTCCAGTATTTATGATGCATACTTCAGTGATTTTTTTGACGAAGTATTGCATCGCAAACTATGAAGGAAGTATGTGCCACACAACCGCATTCGTAACACCTTCCCCAAAACAGGAGCCTTTGCCAATCCGATTTTGTTGAAGTTTTGACACTTCACGTGCAGTTATATTTTTTGGAAAAGTCACGAAGTTTCAAAACGCTAGGAACAACAGTTTAGAAGCAGCAAAAAATCGGGGGGCAGATCTGCCCTTAGCAGGAAGGTGATAGCTATAGTGCATAACATCAATTGTAACTAAGTACCAACACTTTTTTGATAACAATTAGGTCTTATTCTTCAAATTTTCGAACACTTGTCGTGCGAGTATTCAGAAGAAAAAAAAACTGTGACAAAAATACTGCATTGAATCGTTTTTGTCCTTCGTTATTTGAGGTCCTGGATCCACCATTGCAGGTTAAATATTACGGAAACGTGCCTTTGGATTTATGTTAGGAGAGCTTTCGGAGACTTCCATGCCATATAAATTGCAACCAAGAAATGGTTACCAAATGACTAATCCCAACGACTTTAATGGTAGATCTGTTGAGTGTTGGTTTCCTTTTTCAAAACCTAGGTCAGTCATTGAAAAAAAATGTCATGATGCACCAGCTCAAATCCTTTGGACTGGGTCCTTTTTGTCAATGTAGAACCCGTTCTTGGGAAGCGATTAGATGATGACCGCTCTGACATCAAATATCAACGGTGTGCGGTGGTATTTTTTTGTATGAACGGCCTATGCGTTGGAGTTGGTATAAATTTTCAACGTGCAACAAATTGAAAAAAATGTCATATATGTCACCTTTCCAATAGTGGAGGGAAACACCGATCATTAACTTCAAAAGAAGTATCATGCACCTGTTTTATATATTTTCTAAAATTAAATGCCCGAAAAAGTTGTTATTTCACTTTTGAACTGAGACCCAATCAATTAAATACCATACATGCTGCATAAGGTATGCATAAAAATACATCAAAAGGTAAATATTTCCCTTTACAGACTTGCTCACAAAATAAGATACGGAAGCGGACGACTTAATGTATGGTTGAATGAATGGAGGGAAATAATGTGGCCGATAACAAATTCGGACAAGGAAAGGTGATGTAAAAAGGACTTCCGGCGGGCAATCGACATTTTCCCCACCCGTTGGTAGGTGCTTTGAAACTTAATGGTGGTGCTGCCTTCGCAGCTTGGGGACCAAGCGAAGCAATTTAAAATCCTTACACGCATTCAACTTTCTCCGTAAACATTGTTTAGTTGTGTTTTTCGACATCACATCAACGTTGAAGAGTTACAAGTTCCAAGTTAGTTTAAAGCAGACATTAAAACAGACATTAAAAAGACATTTAAAGTCCTAACCAAGACACCAAACAAACAAATATGTGTGCATGTATATTGTATACGATATTGCTTAATCACTCATACTTATCGTGAATATTTGCGATGATGTGTCAAGATTGTCTAGCATTGAGCAAAACAACGTTACTATTTAAGAAACATGCAAAAAGCAGGATTCTACATCGGTGAAAATATGTTTTAAATTACCAGTTCCGTTTTTCATATATAAATGTAGTCCAAATGTTTTGTATAGATAGCTTTCCGAGGTCAGGACCCGCGCTAAGCAGAGCCTGTTGCGCTGGTCCTGACCTCACACCGATCGCGAAATTCCTGTTGGCACGAGCAGAATTTAGAGACGAAAGTTTTACTGCCCACAACCTGAACACGGAATCCCGCACCCGCTCGCTGACTCACGTGAGCCTTGAGTCGCCGCGCACGCCGCAGTGCCATCCCAGCAGAGAGAGCAAATAGCGAGCGCCGAAGTCGATCTCGAACCCGGGCTGCCACTACTGAGATAGGTCAGAAGACCAGCGCTCTCCCACTGAGCTACAGAGGCAGACAACTATTCAAAATATTTTCATTTCATGTCCAGGGTTTCAGCTAAAAACTACTGACGGAAAGGGCTCCTTGCTGCATGGTGCACTTCCAAACCAATAATGGCAATGTAAAATGCCGTTATCAAAAGCTTTCGACAAGATGCATAGAAATACCGTATACCCACAAATGCTAATTCATTTAACATGTCAACTGCAAAGTCAAGGTAAATCAAATGTCAAAATGAAGGAATGAAGTGTGTGAAATACATTTCCACCCTTTACAGAGAACAAAAAAGAGGCGTCATCACCCCACTGCCCTCAATCAGATGCCTCAATGGAGCAGACAAATACAATAGCCGTTTTCACGATGAACTATTTTGCACGAAATATTTTAAAACATTTTAAAATGCTTTAGTAGTATTTATTTATTTCTCAATGGTTTTCACCGTTTTCACTTGCAACGGGATGCTTTAACCCTGCTCTGACGGTCCCATAGGGCAAAGGGTTAAAACATTTTTTCGCAAATTAGTCCATCGTGAAAACGGCTACTGCTAAGACATGTTAAAACATTTACAACATTTCGCGCAAAATAATCGATCGTGAAAACGGCTTATAACGAAATCGAAATGTCTTTTCTGGAAACTGCAAATAACGAGTATTCAGTTCGAAAGCACATTTTTGACAACCGTTCATATCAACCCGAACCAAACAGGAAAATTGCAGACCCTTTTCAAAATATTTATCTTACCGACCATCTCAGAGTGGTTGCTATACCGAACCGCACCTACACATTTTATCATAATTCGAGTACAAAGCAGTCCTGGACTCGCCACTATAAAAACGTATCTATGTCCGAGTGTATGCCTGCATATCTGAGAGTAATAAGGCCTAATAGGAAGTGGCCTCGTGTTATCTGGAGTTGTTTTTGTAGTCGCGGAGATGAAGGCTGGAGGCAGGGGAGGAGGGGGGGGGGTGGAGGTAGGGGGCTGACCGGAGGCGGGGGGCGGCACAGGTCTCCCGGACCGATACCCCCGCCGGCGGCCGGTACACCGCCCCGCAGCCGCCCCGCAGCCGCTCTGCAGCCGGCCTGCAGCCTCACCGTGTAATTGGATGACGGCGCCAAGGGTCACTTTTTGTCGGCCGGCGCGCCTCAGTTTTATTGCCGGCAATCACGTAAACAGCGCTGCATGCTGCCTCGGTGCGCATGACTGTTTGTGTATGTGTTTGAGCTCGGATGAGTGTCGGCCGGACCTGGTCGAAAACAGCGGCCCCCAGGACAGGGTCGTCCGACAACGGCCCATAGTCACGGCACTCGGCAGACTGAGGGATGGTCTCGGGGAGACTGAGGGATGGTCTCGGGTCAGACTGAAGGCTGGTCTCAGGGCAGACTGAAGGCTGGTCTCGGGGCAGACCGAGGGCTGGTCTCAGGGCAGACCGAGGGCCGGTCTCGGGGGAGACTGAGGGCCGGTCTCGGGGGAGACTGAGGGCCGGTCTCGGGGAGACTGAGGGCCGGTCTCAGGGCAGACTGAGGGCCGGTCTCGGGGCAGACTGAGGGCTGGTCTCGGGGGAGACTGAGGGCCGGTCTCAGTCACAGGGGCCGCAGCTGAGGCAGCTGAAGCTCACCGCTGCATGATGAGCGAGGGGTGGCGAGCCAGCTTCATAACGCGGCAGGCTAGTTTGTATCTAGTCTTTCCTCTGCCTAGATTCGCCAGTCTCCGCTTGTCCGTTCACATTTTCTGCTGATCTGTCTGGATTATGGGTTCGGATAACTCAGTTGACAGAGTTTTGGGCTCGAAATGAAAAGGTTCAGGATTCGAACCGCGATATTAGCGAAACGTGACCTTCCCACTTGGGTCGACACAGGAGACCCCGACAGCAGCATGTCCTAAGCCGCATTGTCGTAACGCCTCGATACCAAAATCTGGTGTTTGGCCAGCCTTGGCTTAGGTTTGGCCAAGATTTGGCTTAGATTTGGCCAAGACGACATCAACGTATAAAAGATTGTCTGAAGCGTCAGCACTTACCACAACACACCAGGTTAAAAGTGCCGTCGCGTATATCGTCCCCCTGCTTTGCCAGCAGTTACACAAGAAAACTGCCATCCGCACAGCCGATGCATCGAAAAACGCCCAAAACTGTGCAGTGTGCATCCCTGAAACCTGTTAATGTCAGCCTGGCCGTCCATGGAAAACACAAGCGGCGGACTCGTGCGAGAATCACGTTTCGGACCCGTGGGAGAATCACGTGGCACGTGAGGTACGTGTTGCACCTGTGGTGGAAGCACACCGTTAACTCCGCCGTGCCTGCAATACACGAAAAATGTCCTCACATTTGTTGATCCACCGTTGCGCACGTGAGCGATGGTGATGGCCAGGATGTCTACCGTGGTATGATACGTGAGTGCACGTGAACACGAGGTGGCTTTGAGCGGGGGCCGGGCACCAAGGAGAATAGCTAGTCTAGCGGCTAGAAGCGGCTAGTCGGACGGCTAGTCACCCCATTGCATGATCAGTTTTCCGAAATTTATACAAAAAGACCGAACGATCAAACAACCAAAAAAACATGAGACCGGCAAATTACAAATTCCACGAAAAATTGACCAAAGGGTGACACCCTCGTGTCACATCAAGTGAGCCATGGAAAACACCATGTTACTGTTTTCGTAAATATCAAGTGAGTTATGGAAAACACCATGTTTTCCATAACTCACTGTTCTCGTCAAGACACGTTTGATTACATGCAGTATGACCTATTTATAGTATTTCTTATTTTTTTTTTTTATAACGCCCATGAAATAGGTTGACCAGGAGTGCCCGCCTTTCGATCGCCCAACGACGCACATCACCTTACGTTAACACCAGACGAACAAAAGACAGAAATTTCGCGGCACTCCAGCTAAGAAATTAAAGAAAACATAAAAAGCAGATTAAGAGGAGGACTAGGCCGTTAGATGCGGTCCAAAAATAAGAAGGCAGAAAGTAGTCGATGCTGAAATTAGCAAGCGACTGCCCCGCCCAGCTACGCCCCTGGGATCAATGCATTCTCTCATCGCATACTTATCCAAATTAATAGATCGCAAGGTGTGCCCCGCTGTCTGGCTTGAACCTGAGTCAATGCCGACGTCACTTGACGCTTGAAACAGCCCATATTCGCCACTCATCATTCACTCATTCATTCATTCACACGTCTCATTATTCATCACTCAATATTAACTTGTGAATATAATGGAAGGTATTGAGAATACGTTCAACTGGGTACATTTTTTTGTATTTGGTGAATTCAAAATGTGCTCGTTTTAGTGAGTTTTTAAAAGTTGGTTAGCTCGTAGATCATTGAAATGGCAATTTTTTAACACTAAAAAATGTATAATGATCACTTAATTTGGAAACAAATATACTTACCCGCGCTACTGCAGGGGGTTCGCGCCGAACACGAACTGCTAAGGGGTTGATTTCCGCCCCCCCCGTAAGATATCGAAAACTACGCAACGTAGCGACAAGCGGAAAAACGGCATTAATTATCTCTAGACAGCGTCTATCGAAGTGTTTTTGCTTTTTCTTGGGTCCAGGTCAAAATTGAGGTCACCAGTGGTCGACAAAGTCAGATTTCGCGTTTTAGGCTCTTTTCCAGAAACCCCGATTACTCTGAAAACTATGACAGCTAGGAGGCAAATTAACTAAAGAAGCAATAGATAGCTATTAAAAATTTGAAATCGCGAATAAGTCCTAACAATTGGGCTCAGAAATAGTTTAGGTATATGGTCATTGACAGGTCAAATAAAGGCTATTTTAAGCAACAGTTGTTTGTGAATAGCATTCATCTAACAAAGATCAGGTAAATAATTTTGACGCTATCCGTGTTTGTCCTTATCGAGGCACTTTTAAAAATATACACGTGTGAAACCTGGTTAACGTCAACTTCAAATTTACCTCCGGGATCAAGGTCTATTTGGTGACCCCGGTAGGTCATTTTGCATATGGGCAACGAAGGCCAGACGAGACAAAACACAGAAGTTCAACAGCTGTCTTCTATCTCGTTTTTTCAAAAGAGTTATTAGCAAATTTCATTGCTGACTGACCTCAGATGAACGCTCAGATGACCTTGTAGAAGTCACTGGCAACAATAGCACCTGATCATACAGAATGAGCTTAAAAATAACATGATTCTGACAGATTTAAGCCTGATCCAATGCATATTTCTGAAAGGGAGCACTGTTTATTTTTCCATTCACTTATAATGGGGAGGTCTAGACAATTGACCTGACCTTGGTCACAGATACGAAAAATCCGAGTAAATGAATTGTAGGTACTGATATTGCTTTGAAATCACTGCAAAGTTTCAAAGCCTTTCGGGAAAAGACTGTGGCTTTGGCACGAACACAAACATTTTTATGGTAAGGTCAACTTGACATGGACTTGGAACCTGACCTGAGATGACCTCAATCAAAACTTTTCCAAAGTGTGGTGTAATTGATGCCCCAACAGGTGTACGAAATTTGCGGCGCTGCGCGCCGCCGTTTTTTCTGCTACTCCGGAAAAAACCTGAGGGGGGGGCGGATATCAACCCCCCTGCAGTGCGCGGGTTATATTATTGTGCTTTGTACCTTTACATGGGCAAAAAAATCAAACATGAATTTATCGATTAATAAAATACTTATGTCAAAAAATGGGAATTTCGATGTTCTAGGTTTACCAAGATGCTTCAAAAAAATAATCATTGTGCATTTTTTACAAATTAAGAAAACTATCATACCAAAATTGTAAAGTATCCCCATTATCTTCAATGATAAATAACAAGTTATATATGAACGCATTAACTCCCCACCATATGGACGTAAAAATTGACGTGATTATTAACCCTCAGATCAAGGTCAAGAGATGCTAGAATAGGTCATATGCACGCCAATCAACGTGTTTTGACAGACAGTAACATGCGTTTACCATACCCTATCTAGATTATTCATTCAAAAGTTTTTGGCAAATAACTTTTGACCAATTATATCATTTTGAATCAATGAAGCACTTGTTCATTTAATGCGTTATTTTTTATAAAAAAGTGCTTATTATAATCTTCAAAATGTAAGCATACCGACTGCCATTTTATTTCTGGATTAAAGATAATTGATCGTTCAATACATTTTGATGGTCAGCATTTGAATCTCGATCACTAGGGGTCACTAAAACAAGTTTGAAAATTGCAAAATAATTACACAGTTTCAAAAGAAAATTAATAAATATAAAATATAACAGCAGCAACATCTTGTAGAGTCACTCATTGGTGATTTTCAAAAATATATGAAAAAAATTGCGTCATAAATTACTGCGATAAGTGACGAACCGCAGATTGACCTGCAACGTGGACCTTGCAGAAATACTGAGTAATAATCTCAGAACCACTGCTGGCATAGCCATTACAAAATGCACAGCTTGTTTCAGCTTCCCGGTTATCTTATGTGTCATTTTTGGTCCAAAAATCTGTGAATATGGGGTCAAATTTTCTCGATTGCTCATCACGGAACTGCTCCCACCCAGTCAGCTGCTGCGACCTGGTCGAGATATGAACGCAATATCACGCCCGTTCAAGAGGACCCATTTAGAGCTATAATGTGCATAATGTAATATGTTTTAAAACTGGAGATGCAGATGACCTCAAAAACGATGCTCATGTTTTAAGCAAAACACTAAATCGGGAAGTCCTTTCACGGACTGACAATCTGAAAAGAGGGGTTTAATTTGCATTTAACAATGCAGCGTGGTAGGTTCTAGGTACACATTAGCAATAAATGTAATGTTTTGTGTCATCGTTAATTGGCATTGTCCGTGTTGATACCAGTTACGATTATATATGATTGAAAATGGTTTGTCGCCAGATGAACAATTGCACCTTTCGTTTTCGGCAGCATTTGACATATTTTCGACAGATAGTGTGAACACTTGGCAATTCGGGTGATTATGTCGGCAGCGTCTAACCTCGAGAGCCTCATCGAATGCTGCCGCAAACGATCAGATTTTGTAATTATTAAACACAATGTGTAATGCTGCATATTCTTTTGACATGAGCGATATTGTGATTGTAATAATATCAATATTTTGTAGAATCTCGCATTCTGATATACGTGTTATGCTATTTTTTAATAAATACCCAAGATCAACACTCGTATATATACATTCACGTCTTGAAATGACGTCTTCCATGTATGTAGATTTACAAATACATGCGCATTTTCAACACAAACTGATATCGCAATTAGCAGACATCAGAAGCCACCAACAGTCCTGATGAAATTTGAGCCGTTCTGTGCGAATGATCCATACTGCAACCGCGTCGCCTTGTGCAAAGCGGCGTCGTGTGTACGCGCACAGGGCGTGGCAGTCTGAAAACTCTGCCGTCGTTCGCGGCTCTGGGCAGAGCTGGAGGCCGTGCGAGAATCGGTCCTGTGAGAGCCAGCTCTGCCGGGCGACACGTGAGACTGGAGACTGGCTGGCCGGCTGACACGTGAGACTGGCTGGCTGCAGGGAGGGCCACCGACCAGAACTGACGAGCCTCCCACGGCCCGGCCCCCCGGCCAAGGTCATACCAGTAGGGGTAGTCGCGTGCCAGTGTCGCGGCGTCGTACTGTCTGCCGCAGACCCACGGAGTCACCTGACTCGGACACTCAGCTGACCTCGGCCCGGGGCATAACACACACAGAGCTGCTACCCAGATACAGGACCGCCCAGCACGGCCAGCCGCCTCCTTATCACACGGCCCCGAGTCTAAGCTGGAGCTGACACGCGCCAACATCAGAGAAGGAGCGATATGCAGGACTGCAGGTGTCGGTTAATGGCTTCATTTTGTGCAGATCTGGGGCATCGAATGACGTTTAGATATCAATGAAGGCTAAATGGTCAACGTGCATGCATACCGCGCCCAGCCTCAACTCTGGCTTTCTACATGGAATACTAACTTGTTTTATCTAGCCCTTTCACAGACGTCGAGCAGACTTCCATTGCAGGAATCCTGGTTAAATAAATATATGTATTTGTGAGAGCAGCACAGTGTCCTAGAAATATACACATTAAGTAATGGAACCATTGCTGGTTCCATATGAGGTAACCGTACACCGATTCGGTTTCTACAATATGCAGTTTTGCAGTGTGGAGAGGCAGCTTCAGAAATTAATCATCTATGTCAATGTATGTCGATACCGACAGCAAATAGACGGAGATCACCCTAAGCACAAACACAATCACATAATTCCAGTACGACCCAATGCGCGATTATGTCACACCAGTCAATAGCACTTCAATGTTTCAAACTATGAGTCAATGAGGAAAGTCACATTACACCACGATTCGATCTTCTTTCTCAGGGGATTTGAAGCCAATAGCACTATCCTCCTGACCCTAAAAATACTGCACTGATTCTTTCCCGACGATGACATTCTGACATTCCTTCGCTGTGGGAATATCTCCCATTGCATTCCTTGATCTCAAAGCTCAAACGATGCAAGCGACTTAGGCCACCAAGCGGTTTTCCTATCGCACTGACACATCCCAAGGATTATCCTTGTTCCGATTTCCAGCTGTGGAATGCTATTCAAGAAGTTCCTCAGCCGTTACATTAGTGAACACGAGTGGCAGCGGTACGTGGGATTCGTTACATACAACTTTTGTATCACACGCAAGAGTGATAGGTATTTATGCAAACCATCCTTTTAGAACGAGACTGTCAACCAAATGAAATTCATATTTGTGCTATTAGTTTGAGCGAGTCAGTGGACAATTCAATATTTGTTATGATGGCGAAACGAATTTACCACCAGCGCAGTTGCACGTTGACTCGTTAGCGAAACTTCATCAATTACTTTTAATGGCTACAGAATAGGAGTGGAGATGGGCTGTAACGAGCTAATGACACTATAGTCAAGTTATGCAGACATGCTTGTGATCTACCTGATAACTTATCCATCACATTTACGCACACGAAGAGCCAGGAGCTTCCACGGCTTAGCCACTCCGCAATAAAACAAACACAGTGGGAATAACTCATAAAACTGTCATCGCAATGTCGCTCCGCAACAGAACCACGTCGGGAAATCCATCGTTAACCACAGACGGCGGTCAGACGCCGTACTGTTTCCTGCGTTGGTGACATAATGTGACGAGGCTCCCACCACCACCGCCACCGCCGCCGCCACCGCCACCGCCGCCGCCGCCGCCGCTGCTGCCGGGTTCCCGTGCTGCTCTGACGTGTGTGTGATGTGCTGGGATCCTCCGGGTCTGCGTGCTGGAATGTGATGAGCTGGCCCGGCTGGAGGTGCGAAACGCGACAGTACCAGTCCCCAGGACATTTCGAGGTCACTGGCGGAGATTAGACGAAGGCAAATGAGGTGTAGCCACTTCTTAGAAGAATAACAATGACAAAGATGCAGTTCAGTCACGCAATTTGATACGCATCTTAATCTCATTTTCTAGTTTGATTGTATGGGTCAAAACCGAGCCAGATACTAACATAAACGAGCTTATTTTTGCATGATAACTAACGCTGCCTGTAATTCCAGAAGTTTCACCAGCGTCACTTCGAAAAATAATCAACTTTCATCCCAGATTCCACGCCCACCGTCTCCGCCGCCTCAGATTTCTCAGTTACCCAATAAACTAGCCTCCCATGTCCTTCAGCAAGTTGCTGTGTCATATGTATTACAAGCTCGGCCGGCAATTACAACTAAAGACCACTCCGAGTGGGTCCAGCCCAGATTCTGGGACGCTCGCCGGCCCCATTTCCGAAATAGCCAGGCCCCACGTCACGCACCTCAGCCCCCCCCATCCGAGTCTCTCCCGCCGCAGACTCGGGACTCCGCGCTGGAACTCGGGCTGATCGGGACAGATCCGACGGCTCTGCTCATTGAATGGCGTTCTCCGGCGGCAGCGGCGGCAGTGGTGTCCGCAGCCCAGACGTACTCGACCACAGCCCGCACATGACCCGAGTTCTCGACTAATTGGCGGCCGTGATGACTGTGCGGCTGTCGGCGGCGGTCGGAGGCCGTGGTGCTCATGTCGGTCGCACGTCGACGACAGTCTCGCGTGGCCGACGACCGGGTGCTTTCACCGGCGCACCATTGTGTGATCCGGAATCGCTGCAACCTGGCCACCAATTAACGCACGGCAGAAAGTGTCGCCGAAAAACCCGGCGACGAAGGTGGGCGGGTCGGGCAGCCGGACCAGGCGGGGTCGAACTGTCACGCAGGCGGGATTGATTGAGAGGGTCAGGTCGGCTGGGATCGGGCAGGTCAGGTCGGCTGGGATCGGACAGGTCAGGTCGGCTGGGATGGGGCAGGTCAGGTCGGCTGGGATCGGGCAGGTCAGGTCGGCTGGGATCGAGGAAATGAAGTCAATCGGATCGAATGGGCCATGCCACGTTCAAACGGGCCTTGTCACACGGGTTCAAACAGGTCATGTCACATGGGATCGCACGGGCAATATTAGGCCAGGATCGAATAAGCAGCCCTGAGCGTGCTAGCTGTAACCTATGACCCTGTTCTCTCTCCAACAAGTATGTATTAGGACGGCTGGCATATGGTGCACAAATCAGCAATAACTTATCAGTACAATTGTGTCATGGGAGGATGCATCGCACCTTCTCGCTTAGAAACATGGAATTCCAAGACATCGTAAAACTGCTACGCACTGTTCCATCTGGAATTTCGCTATCGTGCTAAAAACCATTCAGCGCAGCCTAATTGTGAGATATAGCATGCGACTCTCTCACCTTCGGAGAGGGATGATAAGTCCAGTCACAACTTCTGTGCAGCATTATATAACAGTCAATCTTGCGCGCTGAACGGATCAATTATTGTACCCAGCTAACCTTCAGTGTGAAATTTCCCTGACATATCATATTAACACAGCCCTGTGATTGATCGTTTGAGAACGGAGAACAACTATTTTGCTCCTCAGACCTTCTCAATTGGCCCTTCTTTCGTGCTTGCGTGCATGAGCTGCAGGCTGACGAAATTGGCCAGTTCCAAGGGCTCTCGACACACGAGGCCAGTCGCATGTGAGCAGGCCGTGCACACCTGGACTGTCTGTGCTATGCACTGTGGTGCAGCTCCAGTATGTGCTGCACGTGCTTCACACTTGACTGCCAACAGTACCGGGACGAGACACTGCGCATCGCAATCGGACGCGGGAGCATGGCCCATGTCATGGCTGGGTTTCATAACATCTCCGAGAATCAGCGCTGTCGAGGAGCGTCCTGATGCGGAACGATCTGCAGGCTGACACCGTTCCTCCCACCGGAACTGTGCAATGGCGACACGGGACGACGCTCTTCTCACGATCCTCCTTGCAAGGAGGACACATTATGACGGAGTCTTTCTCACGGTCCTCTTGACACAGGACATAGCATTTCACATGGGCCTCCAGACAAGGACGGAACATTTATCACGGTTCTCCTGACATAGGACGGCGCCTTGATCAGGGTCATCCTGACATAGGACAGAGCCTTTTTCACGATCCTCATTGCAGCAGGACGGAGTCTCTCACATACCTCTCAACAGAGGAGGAGCCTTATCTCACTTTCCTACCGACAGGAGGGAGCCTTTTGCACAGTCCTCCCGACAAAGAGTATTTATCATGGTTATCCCGACACAGTACAAATTATTTATCACGGTCCTTCTAACACAGGACAGAGCCTTTGTCATGGTACTCCTTGCAGTGAGAACACGGGACGAAGCCTTTCTTACGGTTCTTCCGACACAAAACGGAGTCTTTCTCACAGTGCTCCCGAAAAAGAGCCTTCCCATAGTTCTCCCGACACAGAAGGTACAAATTAATTATCACGATCCTCCTGACACAAGACAGAGCCTTCCCCACTTTCCTCCTGACACAGGACGGAGCCTTTCTCACGGTCCTCCCGACACAGAACGGAGCCTTTCTCAACTTTCCCCGGACACACGACAGAGCCTTTCTCACAATCCCCTTGACACAGAGGAGGGGACCATTTAAAGATCCTCCCATGCAATGACCACACAGAAGCAAAATTATTCCAGAGTATTTTCACCAAGGTCGGCAAAGCCGAACTACCCGCTCCACACACCTCTCAGTGACATGACCACTGTGCAATACCACGACAGATGCACGCCCACCATTGACCACTGACACTGCGATGGCACCGATAGTCCGGCTGAGAAAGTTATGAAGCTGTCGGCGGCGGCTGGGAAGGATCTCATCCCAGCGGTAATGCGATTTTAACGGCCGCTCAGCTCGGCTTGTTTGTAGTGGCAGTCGACAGGAGGAGGATGTTAATGCGGGCTCGTCTCACCTGCGTGGGATGCCGGACACGACAGGCCATCAGCGAAGCCGGCCCCGGCTTACCTCATCACTGGGGAGCTCATCGGCAGCTTGGTCTACATCCGAGGGATCCGGGAGCGGACACACGTGGTTCTTTCCAGACCGGGAGGGAAGAGAGAGAGAGACAGTACCTACTGGAAGCTGGAACTGCCTGGAATCAGTTGTGTGCTGGAGAGAGCGACGAATATACATAAGGTCATAAGGTCTACGACATTAATTCTGCTGACTTCGTTATGTCAATGTTATGACCTTTTGTGGTGATGGCAGTGTTACCGGCAGCGCATTCAGACAGTTAAACCTTCTTTGCTGTTGGAAAGATTAAGCAAATACTTGTGAAGTGAATTCATTGTTGTTCTGGACCCTGCTGATGGCCGCGGGGAGTTTCTTACTACCCATATCACCACCCTGCTGATGGCCCGCGGGGAGTTTCTTACCACCCATATCACCAGCAGGCGAGTGACGGGTCAGATTCCTCGCGTGGCAATGTAAGCCCACTTCAGATACGCTCCTCGGAGAACCCGCCGACCGGATATCACCGCCGTGAGTCGTGACGTAGGAACCGTTCATTAGACCATCCCGATACATACGTCGTTAATAGATAACTGACAATAACACTCCTGATAGCGGATAAAGCCAGAACACATAAAACCAGCCATAAAGCCTGGAAGGGAAGCAAGAAAGGCGTGTTCACACGGTTTCACAGCTGTATGTGAGCCGGAAGACGTACTGCGATTGATAGCTGGAGGAACTCTTACTCACCGTATCAATCCACTAGGTACGGAAACACAGTGGCTTCCGTGCAGAGGGAAGCTTTCGGATTTTTTGATCGCATGTATGTACGCACTGGTACGTATATGCAGTGTTCTGTGGTCCCCCTCACCGCCAGTAAGAATACTTGCACGTGGTACATCATGATTGTATACAATCGTACAAGTTAGAGACACGAGATGGAATGTCTATTGTCTACGAAAGTCGACAAAAAAGAATGTATGTCGATATTTCACCATACCATACCTCCTCGACAAGGTTGTCATTAAGTATGTCTTACGATTTAGTCGTATCGCAAGCAGTTGGCGTCTTGTCTCCATAATCTGCATTTCTAGAATAATGATCTGAAACAAGTCACGAGAATATACAAAAACACAGTCCATAATACGTTAAGAGTCAGGTTAAGGGTTGATATTAAGTTGAATCGACACACAGGTATGCATGTTCGTACTATGTAGTAATGATACAAAATTATTTAATAAGTATATAAGGCAGCCTTATAAGGCAGTGTTATTAGTCCAAATACTTACAGGACTAATAACAAACGATTAAGTGTATCGTTGTCATAGTTGTAAAAAAAGAACGAGAACACTCGACAAGTTTCATAAGTTTCATAAAGATGACGACAGATGGCTCTTTTCTATCGTTATTACTAAGCGGGCGTGAAGTGCACGTGTGGTTTCTCGTTAACTTACTAGACAAATTTGCATTTGACCCAGCCCGGCCCGGCACGGTCATACAGACGCTTTTCGGAAGCTCATAACTTTGCAACCACTGCCTCGGCTGAGATTGTGTTTTCACCATTGGATAGCTACAAACCAACAGTTTTACTTTTATAAAAAATGCACATTGAAGTTGTAACTTATCTTAGTGTACAAAGTTACAATTCATAGTTCTCGTGGGAATATTTTGCGCCGGCGAAGCCTTCCATATTTATTTTTTTAATTACGAGCGAGCGCGAAGCGCGGAGCGAGTCCTCATTGACTATCGGATTTTTCTCACATATAAGCGGCCACCCGAACCCGACCCGCCCGGGCCCCGCCCGGGCCGGCCCGGCCAGCCGCGACGCTGGTCAGAGCTTATATCTTTTGAACCCGCATCCGATTGACAAGCGGTCTTAGCCATCTGATAGCCACATACAATACATTATGATTTATTGACATGTTTTTTCTCATGTATGGGTCAGCAATAGCTGGTGACACGTGCCGCGGTCCAGGGTGTCAGAAGTATTATCCTGCTGTAGCTGAGAAACGCTGGACCTATAAAGTAAATTTGGTGTTGAGGTTGGGAGACCCAACCATGGCAATGTTGCACAGGTTAAACTTGGGTCAACTGCACGTGTGCAACGGTGACCCCTTTCCGTCCACGAAAATTACCTACAAAAATATCGTGAGATACCGGACCTATCCTCGGCAAACAAAAGTCGCAAAAGACACGGGTCAAACACAGATGCGTAGAGAAACGATCCGCCCGGCGTATGCAACGTATGTGTCGATCAGCGGCGCGTGGTAAACGTGGCAAAGTTCTCTGGCTAATACAAGCGCATAATTCATAGTTTATGACGTTGCTTCACATTTAAATCAGTGCTTCAGGAACATCTATGGGAACGTCGAAAGCGATGAAACAAACACCAATCTGTAGCCAATGTACCGTATCCTAAAATGCATGAATTTTTTTGGTTTTAAATGCGAGTATTTCGCTGTTAAAATCTGCCTGTAATAATTTTCATTGCCGATTTTATGAATATTTCCTTCATTACCAGACCGCCGTAGCTTCAAAACCAAAGGGTGCTAAACGATACAAATGATGCAGCTGTAAAGCGCAATCCAAAAATCATCTAATACCCACCCAAAATGAATTTTTTGCCACAAACATGAAGCTTAATAATTGCAAATTAAAATAATGCTGCAAAACTATTTAGTTCAAAGTATCGATTATGTTCAGTCTAATTTGGCAGACGGGAAAACCCACATAAAGAAAAGAATTAAAAAGCAGCTTTTGAACAACGAACCTCCGTTGGGTGGGTGATAAATTGACGGGGATTTATTCGGACTCGCTCGTCCTTCGTCGTTTAAGGCGTCTTACTGGTCTTAGTACTTATTTACATAGAGATCATAGAGATCTTATATACATATATGATCTCTATGCTTGTTTACACGATGAAGAATGCAGTGCTCAGGACGTACACTCCCTTTTGGTGGATTCAAGAAAGGTCACTATAAATTTAATGCAGAGCGCGCCCGCTCGGTAATTGCCCAAAAAGGCGTTTTACTGGTAATACAGATAATATACAAATAAGATAATCCCGTAGCTAGACTACATGATGCTTCTCTATCGTCTGTGGGACGAGGTTCTACTTATAGTTATCACAGCACCTTCCACCCACAACCTGACGTTTATTGCCGGGTTAGCCGTGACGTTGAGCCTCCTATATCATACTACACCGATGCGCAGTATGACCCTGCTCGTTTCGCTCCCTCAAGTCCCAAATATCATCATCGTATACCAATGTATAACTGCATACTCATATACGTGGACACTGAGCAGTAACTTCATCCTGTTCCGAACTGACAACCAAACAGCAGACTTACTGGTTACCACCAGACCCAGAGCGTCACAGCGCAGCCTCAGCACACCTATCCTGTGCGCCTGCAGCTCTATCTCCCGGCGCCGTCTCTGCATGGCGGGGTCGTGCCTTCGTCGGCCCCGCTGCCGGCCGGTCGGCGGGTCAGTGCCCCGGCCAGTACGACCCGACCTGGCACCTTATCACCCACCAGCCGGCCTGCTGCTCAGCTGATTACTACTGTCTGTAATTGCCACACGGCCGACCGACAGCCAGTGTTGGCCAATTGAGTTGTCGTGTACCGCGCCGGCTGCACGCGGCCAGGCAGTCGTGGCTGGGATGTGCTCCGCTTCGGCCGCTAATTGCTGCTCACCAATGGGTCAAGGCAGGCGCGCCGCCATACTGCACGGAACGACACACGGCGAGCATCACCCGGCGGATCCCACACGGCGAGCATCACCCGGCGGATCCCGACCGTGCTCAGTGCGTCAGTGCCGCCCTGCTGGACGGCGTGATGGCCTGGCGCTGTCATCCCCGGCCCCTCTCTCCCCTGTACCTCCCTCTCCGCGGCACAGGCTGGGTCAGCACCGCAGGAGCAGCGGCTACTGCAGCGGCAATTGCAGCGACTACTGCAGCGGCTACTGCAGTCCTGATCACCCGGTCCTCCCTCCCCGCGGCACTGTCTGGGTCAGTACTGTATGAGGAGTAGCCCCCCCCCCCCTACACAGACGGGAGGTGGTGATAACACCCCGGGTGAGGTGACGTCACAGACCGTACCGCGAGCTGTGATTGGTCGAAATGTCGCCGGATGTGCGGCAGTTTCGAAAATCAGACACCATTTTTTTCGAAGAAATGATAAGTGATCAGTATTGAATATTGATACGGCAGCTCTTGCACTTTCAGATGAGTTGCCACTGTTGTAGCAAGTAGAAAGGAGTGAAAAGATTGCCATCGATTGCTTACCACAGGCACGTGATATCGATAATACATTTGCAAGACACATTAATAATCAGGATAATTTATATGATACAATGATGTTTGCAGTAAATTAGGACATCAGAGATGTTACCTCGTCACAAATGATACTGGTGTCAACAAAAGTTACCGAAAGGTAACCAAGCGTTGTCATTATATAACCCAGGGTGGTGCAAGTAGCCTTCTTATTCCATACTGGAGCACAACACAAGCATGATATATTTCGACTGAATAAAAATTGAACATTACCTGCACGGGAACGCATATCATTTATACAACAAATACCAAGTTATTGCTTTCAAGTGAGGTATGTCGGGTTGAAAATCGTCTATTATTTCATATGCGTGGTGCCACGTGTACAGTCTAGGGTAAATGTTCTGTCCAATTCATCACCTCAACCGATGACGATGTTCCCGGTGAATAAATCCTTCAAGAAAACGGCTAGTAGCAGTCTTTCCGTGCTCTATTCGAATAAATCCTCCATTTCCCTGGGTCGATGTTTGTTTTCGTCTGACGGAAGCAAGCGTATAAAGTATTATTAAAAAGCTTTGGTTGAGCGCACCCGTTTATTTCAATGTCAACTTTGTCTATCGGTGCTGTTTGTCGGTGCTACATGCAGTGAAATCTATGAACTTATACTCATTATTTTTGCCCTCAGCCTGATACACGGGGTGAGTATGGGCCTATAGTAATTTGCACATTGGATTCCACTGCGTGCAGCAACCGACAGACAGAGGTAGAAACAACGGACAGAACTTTTGCACGGACAGAACATTTACCCTAGACTGTACGTGAGTAAAGCAATGCTGAATTGAATCCATGACATTTTGCTGACAAAAATTGAAATGCTCCGGAGATCAAACGTTGGAAACTATTGACATAATCACAAGGTTCATTTACCTAACTACATGGCATGTAAAAATATTTCCCATACATGCAGCATTGCACGTCTAAATGGAGAAAGCCAGGCATTAAAATAGCACGTGCATTATACCACACTTTTGGAGTATGAGAGA